>JAGDQP010004035.1:73704-88481 GCA_022664845.1 Lepisma saccharinum | reverse complement strand
GATGTCTTCTTCATCCTCTAACTCTTCCAAGGCGCTGAATCTGTTGCTTAGTTCTATCTCGAATGTCTGTCTGTGTTTTCCAAGATTTTCCAGATCTAAAACTGACGGTTTTCCTCTGATAAGCTTCTTTCTCTCTAGTTTAGTATTTAGTTTCAGCTTACATCTCACCATCCTATGATCACTCGAGATTTTGAAACTGTTGAGAACAGACACGTCTTGCACAATTGCCCTGTTATTTGATAGAACGTAGTCTATTTCGTTTTTGGTCCCATTTGGGCCTTTTCATGTCCACTTCCTCTGGGTCGGTTTCTTGAAAAATGTATTGGAAATGAACAGTCTGTTGGCTTCTGAGAATTCCACTAATTTCTCTGCTCTCTTGTTTCTTTTGCCAAATCCAAAGTTTCCCACTTTCGTGTCACTGCTCAGCTTGGTTCCTACTTTCGCATTGAAGTCTCCCATTACAATTTTGTAATGCGATTTGCTACTATCCAAAATCTTCTGAATCTCCTCGTATAGGTATATATGTATCGTACCTAAAAATCAAGAAGAATGTTTAGGTTTTGAAACGCTACCCACCTAATACGTATACTTATGAAACAAAATGATTTAGATCTTGCAGCTAATTCTTTTAGCTGAGAAAGTCGTAGGTCGTAACTTAGGGCGGCATAGTCCAGGATTTCAAATTACTCATTAATAAACAAATGTCTTCATTAGGTATGAGTTCATTTGATAGACATTCTTAAGTATTAATATTATCTAGCTCACTTTCTAAAATACAATTTCGATTGTCATTTGTCTATTATTTTTTTAAAAAATATTGGTTCCTGATTGTATCCAAGTGTTTTTGAAACGAATCTGAATTTGAATTTTTAATGGTCTTTAGGAAAACTTTGACTAAAGCCGAATGGAGAAAGAGGGAGGAAACGTGGGACTCCAAAACTACCAATGCATTGCACTCGGTAATTGTCCACCACAAAACCACATGCCACAAGCAGGAATCGAACCGAGAACCCCACCTCACACATCAGAAATGAGCACTCTACCACTGAGTCACCATCGACATAAAACTAATCGGAACCTCCTTCCTTTCTTCTTGCCTTGTTCAGTTTTTTTATGTTACTTCATCGGTAGCTGAATGCTAGCCAGGAAATAGCGAGTCTCTATTTCTTAAGGTTATCTAACGGTAGACCAAAATTGTTAATGAAAAACACATTAACCGATGTTTCAAGACTCACTATATTTCTAACACTAGTCACTTGTAAAATCATAAAAGTAAATCCCCGTTCGTTTTGTACCGTGGAAATTCACAATTCTTCTAACTGATGACATTTCTGCATCTTCTCAGAAACAATTTGATTGTTGCTGTTCAGTAGGTCTGTGGATCAGTTTTCAAATAACCAACCAATGGAACACATGATGCTAACCGTACACTTTTCTCTAGCAACGTTTCGCAATGATTGATAACTCGTGCAGAACAGAAACTTGACCACTTCCCCCCCCCCCCACGCCAGTTCGTGTCGTAGGTCGAGAATATGTGAAGCGCTATCTCCACTCCACTCGCATCGAACAAGGGATAGCTTTACTTTCTTTTGCCTCTTCATTATTCATCCCAAAATTTCTCACATTATCTGTGACAGTGACGCACGCGCATACACACACATATATAAAAGCCTTGGTCAGCGTAACGCCTCTTTACAGCCGTTTGTCTGACTTTCATGACCACAGTCCACTACTTCTTATATTTAAGTAGCTCCATAATTGTCCTCACGATGCTGAGTCAACACCGAAATTTTTAGCCCCACCAGGAATCGAACAAGGGACCGCTCGCACAGAAGTCGAGAGCGCTACCGACTAAGTTACGTAGGAGATTATATCGTAATGATTTTACTTGTTGTTACTTCGTAATGTAGCGATGGGATCGTATACGACGTGGTAGCACTGTCTTTACGATATACGATATAATATTTATGGTAGAGACCTTATGACCGAAGATCGTTTAATAGAATGGTTATTTAGTGAATAAATAGAGCAAATGCTTATATACGTTTTTACCGACACCAGTTTATTATTCCAATATACTATATATTATACAATGTGATATACAGATAATAATCTGAGCGTCCCGAACATGGACTCTGCAGTGAATAATCTAGTGGATCACCTCTTGCAATGATATTTAACTTAGGTTTAGGAAAGGAGATCATTCCAAGAAAGGATACTAACTCCAGTCCGAGTTAGCAGGTAAAGGTATACCAACCTAAGCTGGGGGTAAGGTGAGAGTCCTGACTCCAGTCCAATCCAGGTAGAGGTGACCACTTTTCGGAGCGAAGAAGTGATAACTTCAAAGGTGATTGACTGGCCTTTTTATATCCCTATTTGTGGGCGTATTTTCAGTACTTCCAACACTTGCCGCTTGGAGGTTGTTGTCGTCTGCTTCCTATGGATGCTTAGTCAGCTTTATGTAACTTTTATTGTTTGTTTACTTTTGTGCTTAACACACTGACCTATTTATCCATATCCCATTACAATATATACTGCCCCCCTCCCCCATGGGAAAATTTGTGCCGACGTCCTTGCGCTTGATGATTATATTGTACCTAGTAGTATAAAAATGACGATTCTGGGCCAAGGCATAAGGCTAAAATCTTTAGTAAAAGCTAATCACATAACCTATTAAAAAATGTCTTCCTATCCTTAGTGTCAAAACATAAAATCCGATCATACCTTTTCATCAAAACTCATAGCAAATCTCATACCGCAGTAAAGGCAATCCATTGCCTTACATTAACAAGTTTTAGCCTTTGCTTTATACTTTATTAAGGCAGCCGACACGCCATACGTACACACCCTATAAACACCTTCTGAAGGGCTATACCCCTTGGAGTCTAGATAGGCGCCCTTTCTGCTTTGGTGGCGGTCTCAATGGTGTTTCTGGTCCCCATAAAGGGTAAAACATTCGATAGTTTTTCGACATCACGAGCTCTTTCGGAGATATGAAAATATCCTAAACCTGAAATTTATTTTTTAGTATTTTAAACATGGTATTTTATATATCAATATCATATCAATAATTTACATGGTGAAACCTTAGAACTTAGTAATCAGTCGACTCAGCCTACAAACGCCTATGTACTCTCCACACGAAATGCTATACATAGCCTTAATCTCCCTTCAGGGTCTATACACCCCACTCACGCGCCCAAGGGGTTATCATAGCCTTTAAATGTTTTTCTCTACGAGGGGGGTCCACCCTTTGAGGAGCCATCTGCATATGTTTGAAAAAAATTCGATTCTGGGCCCCATAAAGACTAAAGCATACGGAAGTTTTTGATATCTCGAACCGTTTTCGAGATATGAAATATTTATAGCATTTTGAAAATTGTATTTTATACATAAATACCATACCATTAATTGACATTAACAAATTATTAAATTTCATATCCTCCCGCGAAAAGCTATCCACTGTTTAGTATCTTTTTTTTTTTTTTTTTGCGTTTTAAGTTTTGTATTTTATATACGATAATGGTTCAATAAGTCCTTAGAGAAAGATAGAAAAACAAATTATTTTAGGTAGATATTTTTATTTTTCAACACAATCTCCTGTTAGCTCGATAGACTTTCCCCAGTATTTCTCCAACTTTTTTAAGATGTCCAAAAAATAGGATTTCGGAAGTTTCTCAAAATAGGCATCTGTATGGGCGATGACCTACTCGTTCGACTTGAATCTTTTTCCGCCAAGCCATTTTTTTCAAGTTTGGAAATTATAAAAAGTCGCTTGGGGGCCAAATCTGGTGAATACGGTGGATGTCGTAATAATTCAAACTTTAATTCCATAATTTTCGCCATCGAAACTGCGCAGGTGTACCCGTGTATTGTCTTAAAGAAGATTTTTTTTTTTTGCCAAATGACGTTTTTCTCGATTTCTTCCTCCTTCAACCTGTGCAACAACGACGCATTTTGAAAATATAAATTGCATTTGTGGTGTAAGACGTAGGCATTTTTTGTTTAGTTTAGTGTTCCTTTTATTTATTTTATTTATTTATTTATTTATCCATCTTTCTTTTTACTTAATTTTCTTGTATCACTTATAAATTAATTTCTACAGGACAAGGCTTATTTCGGCATTACAAGCTTAAATGTAGTAGGAACAGGGGTTGAGAGGGGATCAGTGATTGTTGTTGATTATAAATTAACTTTGTGTAGTCGGTACGAGATTGGCTGGCAGGGTCCAATCTGGAATCACAGATAGCTGTCTCACTAGAAGTTGTGTGGTTTATGTGATTTAGTGTGTCTGATGAAACCAAGTTATTAGTTGGTGAAACTGTTACAGGTTTTTAGTTTTTAAATAAAACATATTTTCTTTGCTCAGCTATTATTTTACTTTAAGTATATAAAAGCAAGGCTTCGATATGGAAAATAAAAAAAAATGTAAAAGTTAAAATGATAAAATTAATGCACAAATCCTAAGCAGATGGATATTCCTAAGCGGGGAGGGTTCGAAAATTGCTATGTGTTTATATGAGGGTCGTTCAATAAGTCCTTATAAAATCCAAGAGATGGCACTCGTAGAATCGAAAGAGGTTTGCTCTTAGTAAGCATCATCTCTCACTAGACTGTTGTTAAAGTTTCAGTTATATCCATCACGTGGCTTCACTTTCATAGCAACAAACTTTTGTATATGTAGAAAAATATAGAAAATGAAAAAGAAAATAGTTTTGAGCGGTGATTAAACACTTCTATTTAAAAGGCTTAATACCGAAACAGATCAAAGCCGAGTTGGATGAAGTTTATGATAAATCTGCTCCTGTGTTTGTGACTGTTTACAATTGGGTAAATGAGTTTAAATGTGGCCATATGTCCACAAATGATGAACATCGTTCTGCACATCCTGTAGAAGTGACATCCTTTGAAATGATTTACAAAATCCATAATATGGTGTTGAGTGATTGATGAATCAAAGTGCGCGAAATAGTTGAGGCCACAGGTATATCACAAGGTACAGTGTTTCCAATTCTGCACGAAAAACTGGGTGTGAAAAAAAATATCGGCAAGATGAGTACCACGTTTGCTCTCAGTGAAAAATAAACGCAATCGTGTGATCGATTCGGAGGCTGTTTAGGCGCCTTTTCGTCGCAATTCTGACGAGTTTCTGCGTCGATACATAACTGTGAATGAAACATGGATACACTACTACACTTCAGAGGCAAAGGAACAGTCGAAACAGTGGATTTTTAAAGGTGATCCGGCTCCGAAGAAGGCGAAGACGGTGAGGGTCATGGTCGCGATTTTTTGAGATGTATGGGGAACCATCTACATTGATTACTTGTAAAAAGGACAAACGCGACAAATATCCTCTTTGACATGAATAAAGAACAAAAGTACTGTGCAATAGGAAATGGGTAACCAGAAAAGACAAGTAAGCATTAAGATCACTAACATTCGACCTCACATCATCATTCTCAGAATTAGGGAACAGTGAAAATTCAAATATTACGAAGTTCGGATATGAGCCAATGCAAACGTTAGCAAGAAGAACGGAAATCGCAACGTCTGACAAGAAAGTAAAAGAACAAACATCAGCCATATATAACGGGAAATGAAGCGAGCAAAACCAAGAGCTAAGGCACAGTCGTGAATTGTGAAAGGGCATACATCAGCAGTTTCACAACAGAAGGAATGTTCACAACCAACCAGCAGCGAGATAGCATTCTGAATTAGGGCACAGAGTAAATACGTATTTTACTCTGTGGTTAGGGACTTCTACGAACCCTGAGAATGACCGTCCATCATAGACAACAACGACGTATGTAAACTGTCGGTGTTGAACGATGATCATGTCCTTGCAGGTTAGTCTTCAGTGACCAGTCAGCATAGTTAACATCAACAACACAGTCATTCTACGAAAATAGACAGAATTTTATTGTTTGACGTTCTGCTCGAACTCAGTGAACAAATACATCGAGTAAATATGTTAAATTTCATCAGTGAATATCTTCTGATCTACAAATTATACACACAATTTTAAAGATTGAATAGAGCTGTGTCCAATGTTATGATAGCAGGTATTATTGGTTAAGAGAAACAGCGATTATCACAGTTATTGGTAAATTCATTATAAATAGTTATCCATGTCAACTGCAGTCTGACGCGACTGATCTCAAGCAATGTGTAAAAAGTAAGTTTGTGTTACCTTATTTTCCCCTCTTGATTGGCAAGCGAGGAATTAATAGAAACGCCCATTTTTGTGATATATTTTAGTAGTAATTAACTCTATCATCTGATGTGGACAAGTTGCATTAGCTTGAACTATTAGAGGAAAAGCTTAGAGCTGTCCCAATAGGATATTAAAAGGATATACGACAATATAATTCTCAGGTGTTTAATTGTATAAATATACTAATACAAACACCTTCACATGCGCTTAATTTACAAACTGCTGTTAAACAGCATATTTAAAAAGACATGTCCGACTCATGTCATAATTTAAAATGCATTTTCCTTAGATAAAACAGAAATTACTGTATATTATTGTAGTCAAATCATTTATTTATTTATGATACAATATAAAGTTCTAACGTTATAAAACAATACAAATGAATCGTTTATTGTCAAAGGAGATTTAAACAAAAATAAAAAAATTGCGGCTAATTGCAAAAAAAAAAAGATTGAACGCAATGACTTTAATTACATTCGTCTTGGAACTGTACTTCTATATGGAATTGACGTCACCAAAGGAAGTGAATCATCTCTGAGAGTGGGTCAAGTCTTTCCGGGATGTTTGTATTGCGTATAATGAAACAATAATCATCTAACCTGACTTTTTCAATCTATTCCCGTGAATTGTGTATAATGTTGAAAATGCGTATTATTGTCATCGCGTGTAATAAAAATGACAGTCTAACCTGACTTTATTTAACCTATTTCAGTGAAATTGTATTAAATGTTGTCAGAGGAAGCAAGAGGAGAGAACTTTTCGAAACGAAAGAGAAAAAAGGGTGATGTGAAAAAGAAAACAACTTCACCCAGGCGGAAACGAACCCTATTACATCACCATTGGCTCATCGTAGTGTGACGTCACTGTAAAATATCGTACCAGGATTGATGTGAGTTTGTGCATAAACAGCTCAAAAAGTTCCACATGTTAATTGAATACGAAAATAGTATTGAACTATACAGCCCTGTGATTTGCGGTGGATAGGTAAACTAAAATATGGGGAAATATTGATAATTTTGAATTTTGCTACTTAAACCAGACCAACAAGTGCTGTTGACGTTAAGATTATTTGCATAGGCAAAATCAATGGTACAATCAGCTAACAAACGGGTCAGAAATATCAACACTTTATATATAGACTCCTGCGTAGCCTAGTCGGTAGCGCGCTCGATTTCAGTGCGAGCGGTCCCGGGTTCGATTCCCGGTGGGGGCTAAAAAATTTCGGTGTTGACCCAGCATCGTGAGGACAATTGGGGAGCTGCTGTGAATAAAAGACAGTGCAGTGGCGATCACAGTGAGAGCTTCGGCTCTCCTCTCCCAACCGGTCTGGTCAGCGTGGGAGCAGTAGACCAACTCCTCCCTTCGGGGAGAGGCCTCATACACTAGTGGATTGAATATGGTTGTGATTTATTATTATTATATATATATATATATATATATATATATATTGTGGACAGAGGGGTAACACTTTGGAGAACGCCACTGAAATCCCCAGACGGGAAACAATTTGAATTATCACACCATAGTTCATCGCTCCAACCAGGAAGAAATTCCAATAATTCTTGGGCAGACATAAATACGGAGGCAAGAGAAGAAGAGAAGGAAGATAAAACTGAGAGAGCGTTGACAGACGACTACTAGCAGGTCTACTCTGATTCGATCATAGACGACCCTTCTCTTCTAGGCAGGTCACTCTGCCCGTCGATCTATCCATCTGAGTCGCCCGGTCTGCGGGCCCTGATCTACCATTTAAGCCATTCGTTGACCTGGTGGTTCAATGTCTGGGCTTCGCTGTTGAGTTAACAGGCCAGTTAGCTCAGGAAGACGTCCCTCCCTGATTTGGAAGTCCGCCGTTGGAGCGTCGACCCATTCTCGTCTGGCCAGGATTCAGGGTAAGTGGAGTTCTGATTAGAATGTCTTGGTTTTGCTATTCATGGTCGTTGGTGGGATCCATTCTGTCAGTCAGCTATGATTAAGCCCATAATTTGTGAAAGGGCAATAAATCCCCTATTTTTGTAATTTCGTTATTTATCATTTATTTATGCCTAGTGTCACTCCTTTCAGTCTTATTTGCCTTTCTGTAGCTACCAATTAAACCCCGGAGTACATCCTGTATTCGTATCTTTAGGGTAAGAATTTTAGACGCACCAGGCGAATGTCAGGATGATACTCAACCTCCTCGATTCCCGGTAGAAGGAGGCTACAATATATATATATATATATACAGATGCTTATCAGAATAATGGAAACACCTGAACGAAAGTGCAACTTACCAGATTAATATGGTGTCGGGCCACCTTTCACCTTCAAAACAGCCTTGATGCTACGTGGGATGGAGGCATAGAGGTCGTGAATGGTAGCAAGTGGAATATTACACCATTCCTCGTGCAGGGCATCGGCCAGTTCTGTGAGAGAGGATGGAGGTGGAAATCGTCGCCGGAGTCGTGTTTCCAAGATGGACCACAGATGTTCAATTATGTTGAGATCTGGGGATTGGGCGGGCCATGGGAGGTGTTGAACTTCATCCCGATGTTCCTCAAACCACGCTGCAACAACTCCAGCTGTGTGAATGGGTGCATTATCATCCTGGAATATGGCGTCATTGTCCGGGAACAACATCCGGACCATAGGATGCAAGTGGTCTCCTAAGATTGCGACATAATCGTTGGCAGTGATGCGTCCGCGAAGTGTGACCACAGGACCCAATGAAAACCATGATATTGCGGCCCACAGCATCACCGTGCCGCCGCCATGTTTCACAGTTGGGCGGAGACACTGCAGATCATACGCTTCTTTGGGCGTTCTCCACACATAAACACGGCCCGTGGTTTGGAATAGGGTGAATGGTGACTCATCCGACCATACCACACATTTCCAGTCGTCAACGGTCCAAGTTGCATGGTTGCGGCACCATTTGCGGCGTGCTAAAGCGTTCTGGTCCCTGATGAGAGGTTTGGCCCGTGCAACACCATCCGTAAGTTCATGTGATGTAATTCGCGGCGGACTGTGATTGTCGAAACAGGTTGGGGGAGGTGCTGATTGAGTTCCTCCGTCACTTGCGCCGCAGTGGCACGACGGTTCCGCGTGACAATGCGCTTTAATACCCGGCGTGCCCTGTCACTGATGTTTTTCTTCCGCCCACTGTTCCGCTTCCCCGATGTGGTTTTCCCGTGTGTTGTATAGGCCGTCATCACCTTCGACACTGTCCCTGGCGACACACCTAACATACTAGCCACTGCCGTCACACTCACTCCATATAACCGCGCACCAACAATTTGCCCTCTTTGAAACTCTGAGAGGTCTCCCATTTTACACTACCTTCGTCTGCTGCAGCCACTGCACACTCCTGTTCCACGACGCCTGACGTAGTATGGAGACCGACCTAACACACCACCACCAGCAGTCCGGCGCTGCGGTCGCCACGACACCACTGCCAACCCATACATCTGACGTGTTGGCAACTACAGGTGTTTCCATTATTCTGATAAGCATCTGTATATATATATATATATATATATATATATATATATATAACTTATTCTGGTGTCTGGTGTTGAAATGCTGACAGGGATAGAAAGATAAGCCCAAAGACAAAGGCTATGGCCTGTGGGTTTAATCAATTCTACAGTCGACCGCTAAACTTCTAGTCAGCGCTAAGTAGAGGCTAACTCTCCTTTTGCGCACTCTCATTGGCCAAAATCAATCAGACTTGGCCTCATCTTAGCGCTGAGTAGAAGTTTAGCGGTCGATTGTAGAACTGACCCTAAGTCTATTATGAAAGAACGTTGACCGCACAGATAGTGCTGCCACCTTTTGAAAAAAAAGGAACTAGTTGACGCATGTAATTTACCTATCGGCTGCTATGTGTCACTGCTATGCAATGGCGCTCTTAGTGTAACGAATTTAACTTGTTGTTCCGTTAATAATATATCTTCCCTATGATCGTACCTTGAATCACAATCGCGATCAGTGAAGATTCATATAATTTACATGAGTCCTCTTTAGGTATTCACTGGATGCACTTAGTCTCCAAACATAATATAAACTGTAGGATGGCTAAGATCTTCCAACAAACGTCATCAGTACTGATAACTTCTGTGAATGTACCTTCTGGTCATTCTAGAAACATTAACTTAACAACTATAGGCTAGTAATCCTACCAGATACTATTATAAAGGTTGATATTAGATGTCACCATTAGTGTTTAATAAAATTGATACTAATTAAACATACCGTGGCTATTCAAATGTAAATGTGAAACACAAATTAAAAATAACCTGAACAAAACTGTACGCAAGTAACTACATAAGCTCTTTTACATTATCCTGTGTATTTGTAAGCATTGTTTTATGTAAAATTCCATAGAAGGTCAATTTCTGTTTTGGTTTATATTTAATGTCATGAATGTACATATAAAGATTTTAAAATTTCTTTAGATTTTATATGAGCTGATCTAACGTTATAATGGAAGTTTAAGCAGTATAATGGAAGCTTTATAAGCAGTATAATTACTCGTAGCATAATTATGCGAAACCTATCATAATTTACATTGTTTTAACATCTAACATATTGTCACTTTCGTGATATGATTTATTTATTATTTGTTTTTAATAATTGTACATTTCAGTTTGTAAGACATGAATTGTTAATTAACGGTAATAAGTTATTTGACGAAGACTATCTCAAGAAACAAGGTTGAATCTGCATATCAGTTCACATTCTGTGTAAAAATAGAGAAGATTCCAATCACAAACGAAAGTGTAATTACGTAGATCAAGAAAAATGGCTGATTAGAATGCTAAACAACATTGAATGTTATCATATTCATCTGAGAACGTCTATTCTCAAGCTGCATCCGTCATCGATATATCCCGTGTCATCGATACATTATGATGTGTGGAAGGATTTCGTACGTTAACAGAATCGCCATCTTTGTTATAGCGAAGATCTTTACGCGAACGTTTACATTATATTGGTGATCGAATTCGTTGTGTTGCCATTCATGAACTACATGAATGGAGGGTCTACTTCTACACGATACTTCAGTTACAGCAAACCATGCTGTTCGAGATGTGAATGTGTTAACCTGGTCGGTAAGGTTACCAGACTTTTCGCCCAGATAGATAACATTAGCTCCGCACTTATCCAGATTTTGCATCGATCATTGCGAATCTGACCATCCCGTTGGAACCTGGTATTAAACATCATCTCACAGAACAGCATCCGATATTTCTACGGTACGATGCATGCTCGTCTCAATGGCTGGTGGTGGCAAAAGTTGGATGGAATTTAACATCAACATGTTATCGCGTGTGTCCTGTAAGTTATGAATGACCTTATAACTGGTATGAGTGTAATGCACTATATAGATTAATCCAGGGTTTCTCAATTTTAACTGCCGTTTTCGGGGTTAAAATTCAATAGTAATTCTCACTTATGGGAAAACCAATGTTAATTCAGAGGAACACTTTTCCTTGTCTAAATTTATTAATTACCTAGAAATTAATTCAGACGGTGATTTCTGTTTATAAAATATTGCAGCTCCAGTTCGAGAGATGATACAATATTTATTGACAGAGATCACCGTTTGACTTAATTTCTTGATAATTAATCAAATGAGACTAGGAAAAGTGTTCATCTGAATTAACTTTGTATTTTCCCATAAGCGAGGTCCACTTTTGAATTTAAACCACCGGGGTTAAAATTTAATTTAGGAAAAATATTTTCACTGTGTTAAAACGTTAGGGTTTTGTGAGCAACTGTAGAAAATTTCATTAAAATATTTTGAAAACTTTCGTTTTTACAGGTCTGTTTCTCAGTTACATGAATTAATAGATAGATAGATAGATAGATAGATAGATAGATAGATAGATAGATAGATAGATAGATAGATAGATAGATAGATAGATAGATAGATAGATAGATAGATAGATAGATGGATGGATGGTGCAGCGGTAAGAGGTTGGCTTACTAAATAAAAAATCCGGGTTCGAATCCCGGTGGAGGCAAGAATTTTTTTCTTTCAAAATATATTTTATATAGTCAAATTTATTATCAATAATTTCTTTGGCATACAAATAGAGGCTGCTATAAGCTAGGATATATATAAATAAACCAGGTCTGGCCCGCGAGGTGTGCAAGGGGGCCCGATGTGTCCAAAGAGAACTTGGTGGCGTGAGCCTCGGGGGTGGGGGACGCAGCCCCCAGTTAGCGGTGAGCATAGCTCTTTTATCTTCTGTTTTTTTAAATTCAATTTTCAAATTTTCTAACCGCTCTACAAATTTGAATTTTGCGCCAACATAAATGAAACAATTACCATCTTCTAGAGCTTGAAAACGACCTTCTATTTAGTAAAAGAATGTCATCGTTGTTGCAAATCCGACCGAGATATCGCTAAACTACCAAAAACACACTTTAATTTATTTTGATGTTAGGTTAGAATCTTTTGAGCTGAAATTTGGTGGAGAGCCATCATTTTTTATGCTGAATATGGTAGTAAATATTGTTTTATCACGATTCCTTCCAAGGCACTTTTCACCATCTCACCCTTCTAGGTTCTTTCAGCGTGCACTTTGGTTTAAACAATTTATAGGACGAAGTTGGCTCTTTCCAAGGATTAACTCTGAACTTAGTCATTCATGGATTATGTCTTTTGTTGGCAAGATAGCTTAGGGAAAACATGCTTGATTTTCAGTACTAAAGTAAGCCAATATAGGTTCAAACCCTGTTAAAGCCAAGGTTTTTTTTTACAAAGCGGTCGTGAAGAATCTAATCATAACTTTTCATACAAATCGGAAAATTCTTCAGAATGTGGAATCAAACAACTGATTCACTATAGAGAAGTAGACGGTTTATAAATGTTGGTTAGAAAGGGAGACCTGGGTTCGCTGCTCGAGCAGCTAGTGTCTTTTTCGCATAAAACAATGGCTGTAAATGTGCGTGTGAATGTTCCAGAGCTAAAATGTTAGAGAGAGAGAAAGAAAGAGAGGGAAAAATATCCTTTTCAAAGGATTTACTTCTCTATTTAGGAACACAAACAGTTATCCTTACCCTCTCCGTCTCTCTCTCTCTCCCCTCTCCCTCTGTGTGTGTGTGTTTCAACAAGACGTTTTCTTGCATAACATAACGACGAATCCTGCATGATGTCCATATTATTAGTTTCCTTTCCTTTGCTTTAATTCCTATCTCTTAGAACTTAACGTGAATGTAATTTCTGCCTAACTCTCTCGTGGATCTCTAAATGATGCTCAAGGACTAAATATTTTTTCTTCTAAATGGAGGAATATCCTGGCATGTTTCAGCGCACATTTGTACTGTCATTTTGTTTGTCTAACTATTAGGTGTACAGAGAAACAATTCTCATAGAGGGAATCGCTTCCATTTCTTATACATCCAACTTCCACTTATTATTGTAAGTGGCTGTGCAATGGTGTCGTTTCTTGTTGATGTATGATGCTCATATCTGTGTATGTCGCGTTTATGAACTACTTTCATCAACGTCCAAAACAGAACTACATCTCAAGAAGGTAGTGTTAAGTGTTTGGTGGGATGTCGAAGACATAATTTACTGGGAGGTCCTGGAACCTAACCAGAATGCTACCTTCTACTATAAACATTTGGACAGACTGCGAACAGCATTTCAATCGCAGCGGCAAGGGTTACTCAATGTGGAAACTGGGAAAGCTAGCGCATAACAGTTGTTCGACTCTAAACCTCAGGAGTTTTACTGGCATTGGATTCATCTCCTATCAGAAGGACGGCAAGAGATCATCGATTGCACAATCGTAGATAAGTTCTATTTTGTGCTGCATGCACAGAAAAACGAATAGAAATTTTATATGTACCCAATACTACAAATCGCTGCCATTTTATTAATATCCACTAACCACTGCCTTTTTCAATTTTTATATGTTTTATAAGTACCATTATGACGCGAGTCGCTTATATATTTAATTTTTAAAAATACGTAAAGAAAAAAAATAAATTCTGGCAACATTGTTTTTGTTGTACTGCATTTTTATATGACCAACTGATACTATACGCCAATACTCACAACACGTTCAAACAGTAAATCGCGAATATAGATTTGAGTTTTATGGGTAATAGACTGACTAGGATAACTATTCCATTTTGTTTCTTTATCAACTTTTTGTACGCTTGGTTTATTTGTATCATTTTAAATAACTAAATTACTTCAGCCGGTCACGGTTCCGTTAAGTTTCTAAAATCTACAAACATCCATGTCCCAGCCGGGATTCCAACCCAGAACCTTGGAGTTTCTCGCCTGACCCCTCAGATCGTACTGTATATCTACCACGGACTTCCCATCGTGTTTCTCCCAAAGTTTCTAACGTATACTGTATGTGCTATATTTTTTTTTGTTTGTTTGCACTGCTCTTTGCAAATGGGTAACAGCCTGACGTAGTGCAATTCGGAAGAAAATAAGTTTATACGAAGTTGGCAACATTGCATCATTTATGACAACATAATGAATGACGAGTAGCCAAGCTTGATTGATTTAAATCAGATGATATTTTTACTACGTTCTGATTTAAATCAATCA
>JAGDQP010004035.1:48094-68704 GCA_022664845.1 Lepisma saccharinum | reverse complement strand
GCAGTATTCTTAATAAGTTTGTGGTTTGAATCATATGTAAGCTTTAAAATGCAGCTTCGAGTCCTTATGTGATACTAGGCTCTTATGATGTATACGCAAACCAAAGAGATGGGCCTAGAATTTTAAGAAACTATTTGATTGGTTCGTTTGATATTACATGCGAAATTTTAGAAGAGAACGTAGGAACCCAATTCACGTTATACGTTTACAATTTGTATTACAAATATGTTTATTTTAGTAATACGTATGAAAAGGAAGATTCAGAAAACAAAATATCCAGTTTTGGTTTACAAAACAAAATTTGTTGTATCGTAACATTACCTACTTTTTATTACCCAAAATGTATTTGTATCAAATTATTTAATTTCTTCACAACTTGCTGAAAAATAATTTATTCTTAATGGAAATATAAGTTTTTTTTTATGTGTATGCGGCAGTATGAATATGCAACACTGTGTATCCACTATTGATTTCAATGCATTAAATAGCTTTGAATTTTATCCAAGGCCTTTGGACAAATTTGGATCAGACCGAAGGGATGATGATGGGAGAATTGGTGGAATGAATAAAGTGGGAGGAAACGAAAGAACCCTGAAGAAACCCACGCACACGGTTTCCATTCACCACGAAGTCCATATGACACGAGCCGGGATCGAATCGAGGACCCCACGGACCGGAGGTGAGGGCTCTACCACTGAGGGACAGCGACTCCAAAATAGCGCTCAAGCTTTATGGAATTTATTGTCATAAGATGTTCCCAAATTTATAGTACATTCTTGAGAGCTGAAAACTCTTAACTGAAATGAACTCAAATATATCATAGAAAACTTAAATCGTGGAACATTTCGTTTTTGAGATGTAGCGTGGAAAAAAGAAGGAATTGCGAATATAAAATTTGCTGTTACTTAGGAAGGAAGGAAGGCACAGACATCATTTTAAAGGAAAACAGATACGTCGAAACATTGTAAATCGTTTCTTTCGAACTAAATTATGGTGTTAATTCTTTTTCGAACTTAATCACCTCTGAAACCACTTCATTCGTCGTGTACGGACGAAAGTAACGTAGAAGTTTCCTTTATGTTGACTTTCTTTTGTAAAATATACCATAAGTAATACCATATCTTTTTTTTCTTTTTAAAACTAAGCTGGGTATCCCAAATATGACCATGCTAAGGTTTGAGAATTTTTCTAGCCGCCATTTTGAAAGAAATCAAAGAATTTTTTAAAAATCTTTTTCATGGGTTAATGGACTTCCATAGAAAAAAATGTCATGACCCATGAAAATAGTTTTACTGGTAAAAAAAAAACAACTAAATTCCAAAAGTCTACCTATTGGCTATATCAGAAGCATGTGTCTATGATATGGCCACCCTAGATCCATGTTATACAAATTGTGACTTTTTCAGTTTCATAATGCAGTTCTACTAAAGCTGGAAGATGGATTCCTGCTCGATGATTCAGTGCCTCGCGAAGAGTCACCTGCATCCATACACAGAGTATCAACGTGATGAGGATCATTTGGATCAGACGACGATGACGAATCAATCACAATGGCCTGGGTGGCCATATCAGGAGCAAGTCAGTTTTGATTAAAATCGTTTGATTATGAACAACTCGTAAAAATAAGCCACCAACGATAACACCAATCGAAAGAGCATTAAAAACTTAATACAGTATGATGGTTTTCATGAAAAACATGTGTGAGAAACATCCATAAAACTAAGGAGACTTACCAGTAAGAAAACAATAAGAGGTCACACGATAACAATAAAGAAGCAACTGACGCCATTTTGTTCAACCTGGCTGGACGGGAAATGATCACGTGACAACAAAAAATATAGCGATTTTTTTTTGTTAGCTTTCTTACAATAGGAGTGGCCATGTAAGGAACATGACCATAACACGGACATCCACCTTATTACAATTTGTTGTAATTGTCCATTTTTTATAGGCTATATTCCGTAGCGAACACCACGTATTTGTAAATTTTACTTTAGTGTTTACTGGCTAAGGTATTTGAAAAGGAAAACTAACTTAGTAGATATATCAGTGTCGCAAGTTATTTAAATAAAAAAAAATGATTTAAATAAAAAATCAACAAAAATGATTTTTTTCAACACTGCGAGTAGACTGTATTAATCCTTGCACAAGTTTTATTTCGATATGAAGATCTTTAACTAAATGTGTTAATGTTTCCATACTTACAAAGTCCGACTTTAATTTTGTTGAGTCATACCTTCGAAATTTAAAGCCATCAGCAGCAGCTACAAGTTTGCCCAAAGTAATACCTCCCAGTGGACTTCCAAATCCACATTTCAGATTTCCCAAACTTGTTTTAAAGTTGGGAGGTATTCCTTGTTAGTCAAACGATCTCAGAACGCAAAATTAATTTGATACTTTTCGAAGACATATAGCCAAGCGATAAGTTTACATGCTGAAATCCGTTATAGTCTACTCTTTCTTTACTCAAATGAAGATACAATGAAAGTTTGGTGTAAAATGCAAGGAGAGTGATCAGTCCGATATTTTTTTTCTAACTGCTGATTTGGAGGGGGGGGATCTTATCCTAATGAAGATAACAGTACTGATTTTCTCGCCTTGAATGTTAGGCAGCCACGCAAGGCGCTTAAGATTAGCTGGACTGTAAACATGTCAGGCGTTTAGTGTGCAAAAGAAAAGCGAAAAAATAATTATAATCTATTTGTATTACGAATAATTTTTTTGTGGTCCGTGCACACGGAATCCTTATTTATGGTATACGAGCATCTCTGTACATTATTTTTATGAACGATAAATGAACAATATCGTCATGAAAAGTAACTGAAAACCAGTAGGAGAAATACTTAGGTATAGTCTTGTTTCTTCAAAACGGACGGCAAAATACGTGGATTTAAGTCTCACCTCGTTCGGGGCAATGACTTGCTACACGAGGGTCGTTTCCCCAGTAGTAGTCTGCCTGTTTGTGATGCGCCAGTGGAAAAGTAATAGTACTGTGTGTACAAAGTTTTAAACCGAAATGAAAAAAATAGTGTAAAATGTACAGAAAAGTTGATCGTTCTGTTGTTAGATGTTACAACAATGTGTTATCAGTATCACGACCAGTTTTATTTACTATCAAGGATTATTTACTTACAAACATCACTGCGCTGCTTTGTACCCGGAATGGCAGAATGCGACACATATCCTGAAAGAGCCAGTCCTAATTAAGATGTATATGGATTCCCAGCGTCAGTCAGCAAAGGGTTCGGGAGTTATGAGCCTGTAAAGTTAACATAGGAATCCATAGGAAATACCACGTCTAGGCATTTCCTTGACGTCTCTTTCTGCTAACCTGAATATAGGCAATAACTGGAATAGAGCAGAAGATATTTCGGGACTAACTCCTTTGATGCCCTCCAATGACAATCTCTCTGACGCCCTTAAACCCGCAGATGTTGATTTCATGAAGAGGCTGATTCCTGGAGGATGTACCGGAAAGATTCAACCATTGGATGTGCACTTCTTTAGACAGTACAAGTCATTGATCAGCTACGTAACTGACACACTGGTGTTGATAAGTGATGTGAACATCTGGCACCGTGGTCGATTCATGGCATTGCAGTCGTTCCCGATCTATCAGTTCAGCGCTCCCAGGTTCAGGAACTTGATTCGGTACGCTTTCTACAAAACTGGTTACTTGGACGAAGCACCGGGAATGTGGATATCCCCTCACGATTACTGTTTTGACTCAATCGACAGTGACACGTGTTCCCAGTGTAATGAGTTAGCTTTTGTCAAGTGTGCACACTGTGAGCAAACTTTCTGTGCTTCTCATGCTCTGTTTCTTGATCTGCACATCGATTGTTCTCTGTAAATGCTTCCAACGTGCCTTCAAGAACAATCCTTTGATTTAAACCAAATTCAGTCTTGTCTGTTTGAATGTTATCTTCCACTTGCCACTCGTGCTTTATAGATGTAGTATTATCTATGTAGTACTACGTAGGTTTCTATGTAGTATTACATAAGGTTAGCAGAAAGAGACTTAAAGGAAATGCCTAGACGTGGTATTTCATATGGATTCCTATGTTAATTGTACAGGCATATAACTCCCGAACCCATTGCTGACTGACGCTGGGAATCCATATGCATCTTAATTAGAACTAGCTCTTTCAGGATATGTGTCGCATTCCGCCATTCCGGATTCAAAGGAGCGAAGTGTTACTTGTTAGTCAAATATGCTTGGGTCATTCTACGATATTCTATATTCTTGTGTTTGTAACTGACTATTGACTGACTAGCGGAGAGCATAATACCCACGAGAAAACTTGGTGGTGGTGGAATTATGGTGAGGGAGTGTTTCATGTACAGTGGTGTGTGACAACTGGTTTTGAATTTTATTTATGATCTTTAGGCATCTAAGGCTCAGGTCGGAATAGCAGAGGGGGAATTTTCGGGGGGGGAGATGTTGGCCAGGGCCTATGTTGAAGGTGCCATCCCGGCATTTGGCTGATGTGACTGAGGAAGACCCTGTAAAAACCTGAGTCAGGATGGTCAACCGCTGGGGTCGAACCCATGACCTCCCGAATGCTACGCCAAGACTCTATAACTGAACTACAGCGGCTCAGTGTGAGTGCGACATCTGGTGATTATCCGTGGCAGCATGGATACAGTCAAGCTATAAAATTCTAGCCCCCAAAAATGCTTCCAAAATTGTGGCGCTGATGTTTCATTCAAGGTGACAACGCTAGGTGCCGTGTTGGCTGTTGTTGCTGCTACTATGCCGTGGTATTAAGAAAACAATGCTCAACGATTCGGTTGGGCAGCCTAGAATCCAGGCTTCAATGCCATAAAACGCGTTTGGGACGAGTTGGGGGTCTCACGAACTGCAGAAAACTTTATTCAAATTTAATTTAGAAACTTCAACCTGTATGAGACTTTGAAAGCGGAATAGCAGAACATTCCAGAGGACGTCCTCGACAACCAATTTGGGAGAATGCCGCGGAGTGTGGCTGCTGTTATAGGAACAAACAGGTGGAACCATCATTTTTTGAGAGAGCAAGAACACCAACCAAACATTTCAGGGAGGGAACCAATTACTTTCTTAGTAAAAAAAATGTACTTTTCGTATTGATAATTACAACAGAATGTCGGCTAAATTTATGTAAATTTTACCGTTCCAAAACAAGTTTCTGGCGTATCCCCTCCCCTTAAAATACTGTCCTGGTTTAAATTTCACTTTGTTCAACGGTCCATCATGAGATTTGAATTCAGTCACCTCGATTGATTACATTAGGTCGTTTTCAATCCGGTGACTTTGAAACAGGCTGGTCCTTTTCAAATAATTATGTTTCTCCATTTTAAGAATTCATGTTAGTTTTACGAACGCACTCATAGGGTCCGCTATCATAGGGTCCGCCTTGAGTATTGATAAATATTATTGCTCGTTTCCATACATAATCTTGTCTTCCTATTTTCATTATCTTTGCCCTATATTTATCGCTTTCATTGTGCAAACATATTAGTTTGTGATAATTTGATTCAATTGCTTTCTCAATCTCTTGCTACTCACGCCTTCCTACCAGAGGAGAAACCGGGTCACTTTTGATGGATGACCCAAGTGGACCCGGATATAGGAAAGCAGGTCCGAAACTTGTCCCGGTTTTGACTGGAATGACCTAACTGACTCGATGACCCTGTGTTGACCCAAATATCACGATAATCGAATCTTCACCTAATTAACCCACTGACCCCGTTTTGACCCGATATTTTAACTGCTCTTGTTCCTGTGACTTGAATTAATCACTAATATTATTATCTGTGAGAGTCACAAATTATTTTGGAATATCCTTCCCGAAGGAGGAATTATTTGCACCCCCTCTGGGAGGGTGCTTTTGTTCTTGTCGGGCTTATGAGACTATTTCTTTATGTTATTACCATTGTTAGAAATGGCGTCGTATTTTTTGTGCTTTGAAGGGTTAAAGCCCCCCTCACGGTCATCCATAATAGAAACACTGTTCAAAGTGAGCAGGGTATAATAAGAAAATGAAAGGAATCTTTGTATTTCCTCTCTGGGCTACTAGACCAGACCGGGTCCCATGGATACATCCGGTCCAATACTTGACCCAGTGATCCGTTTGTCCTCTACTTCCTACCATCATTAAAGACGGGATACATATACAATCAAGGACGTCGCTAGGAACTTTCTACTACTCCCACACTGAACAGACAGGTTGGGAGAGGAGAGCCTAAGCTCTCACTGTGATCGCCACTGTCTTTATTCATAGCAGCTCCCCAATTTCATCACGATGCTGGGTGGGCACCTTTCCAGATCCGCACGCCTTGGAAAAAAATTCTTGGCAGCACCGGGAATCGAACCAGGAACCCCGTATATATATGTGTGTGGGGTGGGGTAGGTATGGTGTGTGTGTGTGTGTGTGTGTGTGTGTGTGTGCGTGTGTGTGTGTGTGTGTGTGTGTGTGTGTGTGTGTGTGTGTGTGTGTGTGTGTGTGTGTGTGTGTGTGCGTCACTGTCACAGATATGGAAGAAATTTACAGAGGAATCATGAAGAGGAACAAGTTATACTCATTTTTGTATTTATTGCATACGATTACAGAACGTTCATTAGACTATTTTCTTCAGATAAAATGAATTTATGGGCGTACAATTTTACTAAATATCATTGCTGGTTAGTGAGGGTTTTCTCCTTCTAGTAGCACTATTGTGTGTAATGGCAAAGCAAGAAAGCACACAGTTAACACTTTTTAGTGTCCCAGGGCGACCATCACTTGTTTGTGTTAAATCATTACAACAAAATGTGGTTGATTTCGGTGATTCAACACAATGGATGTGCTTTTAATGCTGATTCAACACAATATAAGTACTATCATAGTCCTAATAGTCATAGAAAAGTGTTTAATTAACACAGTCAATTTTTGCAGTGTGCCAAATTCGCCATTTATTGAAAGGTGAAAATTCCCATGCACCTATAGATACTTCCCCAAAACCTTGTTTCCTTCATACTTTCTCGAGGAGAACTTGCTAATAGTTTGCTGAACGATATAAAATAATTTCAAACACAAAATAAAATTGAAATCATCATAATTTTCAAGTTAACTTAATGGAATCTGAACTCAGAACACAGTAAAACATTTTTTTTTTTAACAGTGACTTCTCAGCAAGGCCGGACACTAACATATCCAACATCTTTGAATAGTTAGGATCATCAAATTTCTGGCATGTTAGAGCTCGTTGTTTATTACAGTAGAAATTAATGTGGTGTGATCAATGACTATCAGATAATTTCAATTCACATAAACTGGGATGGCATAACATTATCAGGCATAGAAGACTTTCAATAATTCAGGCAAATTTAAAACGGTGAGTAATCTTTTATCACTTTTATGAAATCTTGTGTTGGATGTCAAAGATTACAGAAACAGCGTATTTTAACAAACAATAACAGATAATTTATGAGCAATAATTCCTATCGAAGAAAAGGTTTGCTAGGTAAACTTTCTGTTCTGCATTTTCCCAGCATCAGCCAAAATTATCTAGAACCCTTTGAAAAATTCAAATTCAGATTCGCTTTGAGAGCCCTTGGTAATCAGGCTCAATTTAAAAATTATATATAGCAAAGAATAATTTACAAATCACAATCAACAATGACATTTTAGAAAATGGCTTGGATAATTCTTAAGAATATCTATCAAATGAAGTAATCCATAATTTGAAAATGTTTGTTATTGATGAGGAATCTGAAGTCCTAGGCTATGCCGGCTTAAGTTAGTGACCTTGAAATATCTCGGCTAAAAGAATTAGCTTCAGAATGAAATAGTTTATTTCAATAATGTTGATGTTAGATGAGTCGCTTTTCAAAATTTCAGTGTTTTTCTTGATTTGTTTGGTATTTTTCAAAAATAAAAATATTTTTAAAGAATGTATATCTTACGATTGTTTTGTCTACTCGTGCTTTTTAAATTTTTTATATATAAATGCGTGTGTAGGGGGGGGGGGGTGAAAGCGAGAGAAAGAAAGAGACTTCTTTTTTATTGACTTTCTAGAGGAACTACTTCAACTACATAAAAGAGAGTACGTTCACAAGAAATAAAACTGACATAATAGTACAATAATAGCATTAGTATTTTTATTTTCGACGTTTTCACATAGTTTGTTTGGCGGGTATAAATTGGCGTACCGTATTTGTGATTACATATATTGAAATAACTATGATTGAGGAAATGTAATGGGAGAATCTCATATAGGTCCTTATGGTATGCATGCAGTGAAAAGCATAAAAAACATACACCAAATATGAGAAAATAGAATAGTATTTAGTATAAAATCTGAAACCCAGGGGAAGGGGCAAGTGACCCCCTTGCCCCTTCCTCTGACCCCCTTGCCTTCAATACATGTCCTAACAGCTCCCTTTCCCATTTTCTTTATTTGCTTAATAGTTACTTCAAGGCGCTGTGAAGATCAGACATGTAAAATTTCCATATATTTGTGTGTGTGTGTAATTAGTTTCCAAATGATTTTAATTAAACGTGTATAAAATTAAAGTATCTAAAATTCGAACAGCAACTTTGTTTTACTTATAGTAGTATCATCATCACATGCTAAGCTAGTTATGACGAATTTCTCGTGATGATAGGAGGTAGAACCCCCAAGGTTTATGGTAATTGGTGCTCTCCCCGAAGGTCTCTGAGCAATGTTAACCGATGGTAGTTTACCGTTATGTTATGGGAATGACGTCCTAAGGGCTGGACCTACAATTTAAAATGGGCTCAGAATCACTTGTGTCCCCACTGGGAATCTACCCCGGACTCCCTTGATCACAAGGAAGCAAGCGTTACCACTCACCCACCGGGGACACAAGATTTCAACAGGGCATATTGAAATTTTTCTCTCATGTTCATTTCCGTGGCAACAAAATTAAGTCAAACATATTTTTGCGTATCCTGTAAGATTTAAGAATGAGTTATAAACGTTCTAAATGCGCTTCTGAGTTTGTAAGGACAGGGCAAACAGATTTTGGGAAAGAGAACTGCAAATCACTCTGTTGAATGGATCTCTAACCAAAATTGAACTTGGAACCACACGCAAAAAAACAAAAAAAACAAAAAAAAAACGAGGCTGATAACCATTCCAACAAATCAACAAAAGATGGCAGCACTACTTCCGTATATGTCTAATGTATTTTTTTATCGTTGCACGAAATTTCAATGCTGCTCCTACAAATTTAAGCCTAGAGAGTTCTAACTTTCAGGGAAGAAAAAGTTCATAACCAATTCAAGAGTTCGAACAATGCCGATTTTTAATTTTCTTTTTTCTTCATTGTTGAAATCGCTTGATTGTTGTTGTGAATATCAAAACCTATGAAAAAATGAAGTTCATTCAACAATGAAGAAAAAAGAAAATTAAAAATCGACATTGTTCGAACTCTTGAATAGGTTATGAACTTTTCTTCCCTGAAAGTTTGAACTCTCTAGACTTGAATTTGTAGGCGTAGCATTGAAATTTCGTGCAACGATAAAAAAAAATACAGTAGACATATACGGAGGCAGTGCTGCCATCTTTTGTTGGAGATCGTTGCTTTACATTAACCTTAAGTATTTTACAACATTAAATTTTGATAGATGTCCGTTTTTATTGGCAATGAGATCTAATTAATTTCATACTTAAACAGCTCTTGAAAGGTTGAACCAGTCCTAACGAAACTGCACTGCTACTCTCATTATTTTTGCTACATCAGTATTTTAATCTATTCCGTTTACAGTGTAACCTTAGTAGTATCAATAGTAGTGGTGGTACTAATAGTAGTAGCAGTGGTAAAAGAAGTAGTTGTAGTAGTGGTACTAATAACAGTAGTAGTTCGTAATGAAATGGTACGTACAAGCAGCATTATTAGAGGTAGTTGTAATAATAAAAGCAACAGTAGTAGTAGTACTGGTACCAATAGATAGCAGTAGCAGTAGTTGCAATAGTAGTAGTATAAGTAACACTAATAGTAGTGCTAGTAGTGGTCCTAGAGGTAGTGATAATAGTAGTAGATAAAGTAGTTGTGGTAGAAGCAGCAGTAGTAGTATTATAGAAACAGTAGTACAAGTAGTAGTAGTAGAAACATTATTAGTAATATTAGTGTTACTATAGTAGCAGTAGTTTGTGTGTAGTGTTAATAATTATAGTATTTTAGTACTATTGATATAAGTAGTATGGTAATGGTAATATAGCAATTGTAATAGTTAAATTAGTGGTAGCAGTAGTAGCATTGGTATCGTTGTAGTAGTAATAGTATATGCTATAGTGATAGTGGTAGTAATAGCAATAATAGTATAATTTACACTAGCTTTCTGCTTTGGCTCCAGAGTCGGGGCAGGAACAGTTTGCATTGAACAGTTTGTTAAAAAAGAAGAAACTTCAAAATTTGCATCTTAAACAAACAATTTTGTGACGTAACCGCAACCTACTACAATACTCAGGTGAGTACCTCCTCTTTCTTTTCGTTAGTTTTTTTTTTCATATATTCTCAAATATATCATTTAAAAAATGATTAATTAGTCATCGTGCTAATGTATAAAGAAATCAAATAGAAAGCTAACTTTGGGGTAATGATTTTAAAAAATTAAATAACTGAATACTCTGTAGTTGCAATGTTAGTGCAAAGTACTTTTGTTTTGTTGTAAAATGCGAAATAACACTTTAAATATTTACTTTCTAAAAAAAATTCCTAAAATCTCACCATGAATTACAAGTAATTGAGAAATATTTTCAATTTCATTATTAGTTCTGGCAAAAACTGGTTGAAAAGTTCGTCCTAGAAATCCATGCAATATTATTTTTTTATTTGTGGTCTCCCAAACTGCTTCAGCTTCGTATATACAGGGAATCCCCTAATCTAATGTCAGTGCGTATGAACTGTATTTTGAATGTGTGTCGAAAAGTTTCCGTGTTTGTCAGTGGCGGAATGACTCAAGTTGCAACTCTGTCGCCACTTTTCCTTTGCTTCATCGCTGTATCTATCTTCCTTGTTCTTCTGTCGTCCTCTTTTGCGGCTTCCCGTTGTGGTGCCTTTCCCCACGGGGGATTTACAGACCCCCTGCCCCCACTATCCTTCTCTCTCTCTCTCTCTCTCTTGTTTTTTCGCTACTCCTTTTTTTTTCGCTTTAGTTTCCCCATCAGATCAATAGACCTAGATTTTCATATCAAGGCAGAAAGCTCCTCCTACATCTCAGTTGATCCAACCAATGAAATAAGATGTTTCAGTTCGTGTCCACCAATAGAAATTCACAATCGATTTGTTATGGTAAGCAAGGAGGGGGAGATGCAAGAGAGCAGACGCATTGGTACTGGTGGTGGGAGGCATAGTTTCGGATAAATGGCGGACGGTCTTAGTCGTCAGGACGCGAGAGACGCTGCTACGACGCAGCTACTATTCCTACATGTTTACGTGTTAGATTGTTCATGTCCTTAGCTGATTCTTTACCAGAATTTTTACAATTTTAATTTAAAAGGAACTATCCTTTTGTAATATATTATTAAAATATACTTAATCTGTGACTTTTACTAGATTAATTTGTACCCACAGCTGCTTTGTTTCCTTAAATTGTTCTCTCAAAGTGTATGAAATTATTTGGCAAACAACAGCTTTTTCATGCATCTATTATCAAATACGCCTTAGAATTTTTTGGATTTAAAAAATCTTGTTTTGTCATACTAAAACCACAATAAATCTAAATCGAATTTCTCATCAATATGAAATTAGTTCATCTTCCACCTGTAGAGGCGGCACAAATACGAAAGCAATTCCAGTACTTCCGAACACACCACAGCTGAATTTCTTGCTAATTCAATTTAATTTATAACTTTAGAGGATGACGAGTTATATATTGCTTAAATCTGTTGCAAGTCTGACAGATGTCTCTCGGGTAACTCTACCTGGTTGGGACGGAGATGGAGAATAGGAATCAAGGATCAATTCGGGGTATCATGTTGTCGTTAGCCTGGTAAGACTGAGGAGAACTTTATTAGTGATACTCGCCACTAGGGCCCCTTTCAGAGCCTTGTTCTGAGCTCCCTGACTATAGCCACTGGACTAAGGAGGCTTGATTATCTCTCTATGAATGAAGTTATCTTGTTTCGCATCAACTCACTTTCTAAGTAACTTCATTTGATTTGAAAATGTTTAATGTCATAATTATTTTAATATTATTGGGTTCTATTTGCCTTTAGAATATAAAATGGTTTTAAAGAGCAAGTGAAATGACGAATTGAGATGTGGAAAATTTTACATTTGCGCAATAAACACAGGGTGGCCATGAATTATTCACTGGATAATGGATAAAAATACACCAAGAAGTTGTTCAGAAAGAACAGTCGCAAATTACAATAATTCATTATAGCACTGTTCAGCGAAAAATATTTTTAATAAGTGATAACTCCCCCGAGAATTTCATTTCACTACGCTCTAATGCAGCAGTCTCAGTGTGGTGACGCTCCAACCAAGTGGGGAAAAAAAATCATATTTAGCTGCGTTGACTCTAACTGGGAGAAAGCGCTAATTTTAAAAATGTCAAGGAAGTGCTTTACCGGATAGACTTTGAGGGACTTCTCTATCCTTCTCACGGTTACAGTTGCAACATTTGACCTACTTACTGAGCGGCTGTAACCCAGTTTCTTCGCAGTGGGGACGTCATGATTTCGATTCAAGTGACCGGTCATCCTTACGGAGGTTATTCTCACTCATACCAGACAAATATCGGGATGATACCTTAAAATTAGGCCCTGACTGATTGCTTTCCGCATCCTTCTTCTACCTTCTCCCGCTTACCTTATTCAATGCCTCTTCAATTCATATCAGCTTGACCTCCTTGATCCTTCTTGCTGTATCAAGCTGCCAGTTTCTTGAAGTCGTTTAACCAAATCTCAGTGATTGCTTAGTAGGTGTATTTTCTAAGTTCTTCCCTATATATGACGCTGAATAGCTTTTGGCGATTTTTGTAACCAGAACACGCCAATTATCTTCTTTTAGAGCTGAAATCTGCTCACTTTCGGTGACCCGGAGAACCAGACTGACCCGAATGACCCTCTCATGAGCAAAATGACTCGGTGACTCTGTCTTCACCCAAATGACCAGACTGACTGTTGCCCTTGGTCAGGATGACCTAAATTAAGACACGAAGGATGGGATGGTACTAATTTAGCGTACAAAATCATTGAAATAAATAATGGATCCAAATTCGAATTTTCTATTCTGGCATTCAACTATTTATTTACACGCACCTATACCCTACACACCATCACGGTATTCCTCAGGAGAGACAGTAGAACTAAAGCTGGAAATCTGCTCATGTTCATGATCCTGTAGAAATTTTCTAGGATTTTCCATCCTTCAGGCGATGACAGGCAGAAGGGGAACCCTGACAGCTTGCTTATCTAACTATAGTTTTAGAGTTTTGACTTACTTTCTTAACACCTCTTTTTTATGAACAGTTTTATTTTCAAAATCTAAAATTTTGAAAATTCTAATTTTCAAATCCTAATAACACCTTTAAAATGCAAGTATTAAATTTTATCACATAATTTTTCACCTCTAAAACAATGAGGAAGGATGGAGTTGGTCGAATTCTGATACACCCTGTATCTCCATTAACTTATCCGTATTCATAAATGGTCCAGTTCTTAAATGATGCCTTCTGCCATGATGAAGTAACAGCTGTTCGATATTCTTACGTTACGTTTCGTGTTACTGAAGTGGTTTGCACTCGCATCTGTCTTCTTGCTTAGCCATTGCTGCCATCCTTGTTTTCGTTCCTCATGAATCTGTCGTTGTTTATCAAACCAAGATTTTTTTCTGCTGTTTCTCCTCACTTACATATTATTTCGCTGTGCCCTTTACTATGTCACAAATTGCCTCTCACATCTTGTTCATATCAATTTGAATATATTGATATCATTTTGATTATTTATTTATTACTCGAGTTTACTAAGATTTCGAGTTGCTAATCAGCTTTTACGATCGGATTATGAAATAGTTTTACTTCGAATTTCATTTACTTTGATCCTTTACGTTCCCTGTTCGCGATGGACAAATTTGCTGTAACTTCTTTTATGATCACTAACTGATGATTGATATCATCTTCCGCTCATTTATAATGTCTAGCATTCATTATATTGTATCTTCTTCTACCTCCTAATATCTACTACCTAGATGATCGCTCTCGTTATGTTTTATCATTCGGAGATATCCACGTGCATTTGTGTATATTTTTCTGTTCTGCTCTTTACCATGAGGATTTTCAAAATCGTTAAACTTAGTAGTCTTAAGTCATTCCTGTTGCTGACTTCGTGAAACATTGTTTTGCCTATAGTGGGTGCAAAACTTTGTTCCCTACGTACCTTTGCCTTGAAATTCCCCAACATTATTTTGGTGTTATACTTCTTTAATAGGTTCAAACAATATATCTTGCTCATCATAAAATGTGTCTTTGTCGATATCATCTGCGTCGTTGGTCGTAGCATAGACATTTAATAAAATTCGTGTTGTACCATCGAGTACGCATCGTAACGCAGAGTAGTATTTCTTTCAGTCACTGTGCTTTATGATGAATCCTGTTTCAAAGTTGTATATATTAGTTCATCCGTAGTAGAAAGTGTATTTGCCCTGTCAAATGCTATCTTGACCATTCCACCGGACTTGTATTTCTACTATATTGTAAAGATACTGTCTGTATGGCGCCTTAATTGCCACCGAAATGCTCAGTGTAACTGACTCTGGCGCCGTTACTGGTTTATTTAATTTATTAGGTAGAGACAGGAAGAGCAAATGAAAGATTCGTAGCTTGTCTTTTATCCCTTCACCTTTTATTATAAAATTTACAAGTCCACTAAGTTAATAAAAAGGGTCTCCCGTACACACTATTGGAGACTTATTTGCTCCGCTACATTCGTATCTCAAATTACTATCTTTCTCTTCCATACGGTTCCATGTGTTGCGGTTGACGTTGGCCCAGACAACGGCTGTTGTCTGGCTGAGAAAGAAGGCCCTTAGCTTGTAGCTGGCTGGAGCCATAAAGGAAAAGTCCTATCTCATAGCAGATCAGAACTTGAGGGGTTTATTGCCTATCTCGTAGCAGATCAGGCGGTTAGGAAGTTGGCCCATCTCGTAGCAGATCCGGCCGGTTATGTAGGTTTGTCCATCTCGTAGTAGATCGAACCAGGGAGAGGGAGAGGAGTTGACATGACTATCTCTGGGAGTGAAATAGTGCCTTCTTATGAGCTCCGACGCGTTTTTATTCTGTTCTGAACTGCTGACTCTTCAGTTCCTGGTCGTAGTCTGCATCTTCGGCTATCTTCGGTTGATTGTTGTCGACTCTCTCCATCTACTATTACTACCATTTGTTTTGGTAGTAGCACGTGTTTTTACTCATACTACGCACTACTATTTATTTACAAACAAAGAGCACGTGGCTTGTCGTGTATTACAATAGCGCAATCCACGGCACTTTACAATATCTATCGCATACTTGTTAGTTTCGCGTACCACCGCCTGAAGAACACTTGTTTCATACAACGTTCATGTGTTCCTGGTTCCTATTCTAACGTCTGTCTTAATCCCCTTCTTATAACCCCTTGAAGCAATGCCCGCCAAGAAAACCGAATGAGAGAGTAAGATGTTTTACTTATAAACCTCTGAGATGTTTTACTGCAGTAGAATGCATGGAATCAATAATTTTATGGCTTAGCGCGTTGTGAGTGAGACCTGGAGCGATGAGAGTCCTGTAATGCGTGGTGAACGAGAGGTGAAGCAACGAGATTGTTGCTACGTTTTTCATTGGCAGTATGCCGTGATGATGGCTTGGACATAACTGGTGGAAGTCCTGAGTTTTGATCTGGGGTTTTGTAGATTGGTTGTGGAATGAGAGATATGACAACATTGAAGGTGGTTCTACCCATTTAGATAGCACTACAAGGGTCAAGCAGTCCTTGTACCTTCTACGAAGAAATTTGGACCCTTGGTGTAATCAATATGGTCCACAAAAGTTACTCAAATATGGCTAGAAGAGTCATTGGGATGAGGACACAGCAAGAATTTTCTAAAATAGCTGAGAATAGTGGCTCAAACACGTGGATTTGACATCAACTTGTCAAGTATATTATATGAAGTTGATTTGCTTAATTAACTGTGGTTAAGCCGCGGCTAAAATCTCGTTAAGAGCTTATAGTCTCTTGTCTTTCTTTAAAAAAATAGACGATATGGCTTTGGTTAATTTCATGGTTAGAGGCTTGGGAACACTTTTTACTATTTCTTAACTAAATTCCATATTAGATGTATTATAAACTTTACCCCTTTAAACAATGTTGAGGTAAGAAAATCACAATAGTGATGAGATGAAGGATAATGAAGAAGTGTATTTAGACGCCACAGTGATAGACGAAAGCCCTATAAATGATAATTTTCACGTCTAGGGGCACTCTAGACATTGATGTTATAAAATAATGATTACACTGCTGTAATGGTGATGAAAGGCGAGGTTATTGCGGGTATGTATGGTGAGTGCCCATCTGAAGGGAGTTGGAGATTTAGTCAAGAGAAATGGTTTGATCTCTAGAGAAGTAAGCGTATGGCCCTGAATATGTTGCTTTGGAGTTTAGTTTAAAATTGTTATTCCTGCACACTGAAATTTTTGAAGGAGTCTGGATCGAGCAATCTGAAGTGTGAGGATGATCAATGAATGTGCTTGTTTGATGATAATTGGTTGGTATACTGAGTTGCTTGGTGTTGCGTTGTTTGCTCAGGAAGACGTAGTGGTGCTACACAAGGAGTTCGTCAGTTTTTAGAATCGACTTTTGTATTTATAGCTGTAGATAAGATGTGCTTCACTACAGTTTATGAATTTTATAGATTTGAATATGCTTTGGTTCGATGTTGCTGAGCACAGCAACCACATATTAGTGTAATTTTAGAGTCTGTGGTGTGATTGTCACCGTACTTTTAGCATTTTTTGCAGTGGACAGGAAGTGGGGAAGAAGTACATGACGTTTCAACTCAATAACGTTTCATGCAAACGTATGTGCCTAATTGTAGAAGTTTGTCAATTAGTGACTGATGATTGGTTAAGACTGGGACCATAAAACTGGAAGTTCATGTTGTGTTGATTCCGAACCACTTGGCGACGGTATATCCCTCTTGTTTCAGTTCTTCTTCTACTCCTCAATCGCCTATTTCTAGGTCAACACCTTGAATGATCACGGTAAAAATTGGAGATTTACGTGGTGGTTGGAGAACTGATTTGTTATTCAAGCGTATGAGCTACGCATCTTTTGCAAAGATTTGGAAGCTATAATTGTTGCTCAATATTGTCAGGCTACTCTACAATGATGCCATTTTTGGTGGGTATAACGCGAGAGATGTTTTTTCGAAGTACATGCTTAACAAGAACGGATTCGGCATTTGAAATTTAGTGTTTAAGTTTGTTAATACAAAAGAGTATGTAGATGCTTTAGAGATATTGAAAAGTTGTGGAACTTCATGATCGCAATCAACGACTGACATTTATTGCTCTGACTCCTCTGAGTCTGTATCAGAGTCGCGGCGAGTATTGGATTTTTGGAAGTTGGTGATTGTGTGTGTGTGACGATGTAGATAAGATAAATGTGATTGTGAGCTGGAATTTGAGTCTGTTGGTGCTTCGATTGTATTTCGGATGTTGCTCCTAATGTCTTGAATTGCGATGTTGATATAGAAGTTGAAGATTGTTGCACAAGTGGCGGTAGTTGATTGTTTGTTATGTTTGTTGGACATTATGTAATTTTTTGTGGACACAATATACTCAATGAAATCAGTTTGGCAAATCCCGTTACGGTGATAAAATAAAATCTAGGCGGTGATGCGATCCGTTTGGATAGCCGTCCATGGTATGATCAATCTATAGTTTAAGGTAAATGAAATGTGTGCCCATGGCTAAATTAGTCTGACCCAGAAATCACATGTGGGTTTTAATTTTATGAGATTCAGTAAGGGTTTCTGAGTGATTAATGAAAGAGTTTATGGAAATTTTCAATAGATGGCAACAGGTGCTTCTTAGGAGTTTGGATGATAGTTTGAATTTGACTTGTGTATATCTTTCTGAATTTCTATTGGTTGAACTTGAATTGGAAGTTTTTGATTTGGTTTTGATTATTGTAGCTCTTCAGTTGAACGATAGTGTTGATAGGTAGCGCATCTATGTAATTTTCCTCTGAAGTATTTGTTATTTGTTTCCTTTTTTTTTGTTTTTGTGTGGAAATGTGTTCATGTTAGGTAGCTCTTTAATGGCAAGAATAAGTAATGGATGTGACAGAAGTGGTTGCAACCTGGTATGGTACTTCTTCATATTTCAGAATTTTAAATTTCAGTGTCTGCTTCGTTCGTATTGTCTCGGTCTGGTATTACCATTACTGTTGCCTCAGGCAGAATACAACACACCAGCTGTCTCTCCATTATTTCATATGTTTATTTTATATATAATTGATAGATTTATATTGAAGTTTGCTTCTTACCTATTAAGTAAGGATTTGAAATTCCTTTTCATGAGAAGTTCAGGAAAGTTTGGAATGGTAAACAATTAATAATTTACTACTAACGAATAAGCATATTCTAAAAATCGGAATTATCTTCTTATATTTTTCATTATTTTCTTTCACATTGCATTTGTTACTATCCAAGCAGTTTTTTTGTAATACATTATTTGTTGAATGAATACGCACACTTTCAATTTGAAAAGCCTGCTACTTAAAATCTATCTATTGTCCAAGTATGTGAAAAGCACTATATCAGGTTTCCTGAAATCTCGTATTCGGCAGCGGTAGACGCAAGGAAATTCCAGTTTATTTCGATTTGATGTTTGTGCAATTTAACTTTGTGGTAAGTTTTGCATTTAGCGATTTAATATCTCTCATTTATACGATGGCGGAGTGGGTGGAGCGAAGACATCTAAAACCATAAGAGATGCCGTAATATTACAAATTGCAACGAAGAATAGGGTAAATAAAATGTATTTGGTGATAATTCTTACGAGACCTGTCACCGACAAATCCGTTCTTTTTCGAATTTAGCAGAGGTCTGTGTACTACTAACACTTTAATTTTCATGCTTTAATTTTTATTATGCCATTTTCTGCATAATACTTTTTCAAGTGCAGATGTTTTAGCACAGACCTTATGGTGTTTCAGTCAATTGTAAGCCTGTGAGCCTTATCTAAAAATGTAAAAAGCAGATGAATTTTCTCCAGGACTTTCCCAAACGAACGTCACTTCTTCAGACAAGCATGATGATGTCTGAATCGGTATGAAATGTAGATTTTAGTATTCACAAAATGTCAAAAGCAAGACAGGTGCAATCTGAATTCAGTGCAAATTTCTCATGCAAGCATTTCATGAAAATCGTTATGTGCAGAACATTGACGAGTACATAGCCATGTTCATGTGTGACGACTCTTGTGAAAAATCGTCTAATGAACCAGAGTGATATATTTTTTCTAGTTCTAGGGAAAGTTATAGTTAATAATTCATAATGCCACCAAATAACTTACCCACTATCACCAAATAAAATTCTCCTTTAGTGTTTTTTTATTGTCTTTTTTTTTCAATTATTGTTTGTATATAGTATCTTAGTAAACTGGTGGAAAACATTGCCTAGAAGGATGGTTCCATATATAAATATAGTTTAACAAAATATTTTGTTATTTCCCTCATAAAAATCATTTAATATAAAAATAACACCATAAGGGGCCTTACCCTACCACAGGATGATGACGTAGTAAGGCAGGAAATTAAGAAGCTTGCACTGATCAACTTGATAGTCCAGGTAAATACGATGTGAAGTTCATATTGTGAGGATGAGATGCAAGAGTTTCAGTTTATTTATATTAGTCGTGTACCCGGTATATCAAGTTTAATTTTCATACTTTCTTTTAATTTCCTTTCCTTTCATTTTTTCTTTCCTATCCTTTCCTTTCCTTTCATTTTTTCTTTCATTTCATTTTCCTGTCCTTTCACTTTCATTTCCTTTAGTTTTCCTTTTCTTTCCTTACCTGTCCCACCCATTCACTTTTCTTTCATTTCCTTCCATTTTCCTTTCCTTCCCTTTTCCATCAAGCTCTATGTAACGAAACTGGAGTAATCGACTAGTGTCGAAAGACAAACTTCAGACCAAACATTTAAGGTCGATCGTCCACTTCCTGTCTAATCGAATATGAACCAAACTTTCAGTTTTTTTTTTTTTTTTTGCTCTGTGAACCGTTTTCTATTTATGAATTAATTTTGTAGTTATACACGTTGCGGATTGTGCATATAATAGTATATGCTGTAAACAAAAATTTACGTTTTTTGTAAGAATTAAGATATACATTTTTTTAAAAACGGGCCGCACAGCAATAACAAGTGTAAAAAACTGAATTAGAACTGAAAATTTTATCCATATTGGTTTAAACTGAAAGTGGATTAACTGCCCTCTCCACTCTCTGACTTCATATATCATTTATTTTTCAGTTGTACCGATCAGTCCAGTAGCAGTTTATACAGAGGTCAATGTCCTTTCCTTTTCTTTTCTTTCCTTTTCTTTCCTTTTCTTTCCTTTCCTTCCCTTTCCTCTTC
>JAGDQP010004035.1:36056-47994 GCA_022664845.1 Lepisma saccharinum | reverse complement strand
TCCCTTTCCTCTTCTTCCCTTTCCTCTTCTTTTCTTTCCTTTCCTTTCCTTCCCTTTCCTCTTCTTCCCTTTAATGTCCTTTCCTTTTATTTCTTTCCTTTCCTTTACTTCCCTTTCCATTCCATTTCTTTCCTTCTCTTCCCTTGCCTTCAGTTTTCTTTTCTTTTCTTTCCTTCCCTTCCCTTGCCTTCAGTTTTCTTTTCTTTTCTTTCCTTCCCTTCCTTTCCTTTCCTTTCCTTTCCTTCCCTTTACTTTCTTTCTTTTTCTTTTCCTTCACTTCCATTTCCTTCCCTCCCCTTTCCTTTTCTTTCCTTCTCTTCAATTTCCTTTTCTTCCCTTTCCTTTCCTTTCCTTCCCTTTCCTTTCCGGTCTTTTCCCTTACTTTCCTGTCCTTCCCTTTCCTTTCCTCTTCTCATGGAGCTCATCGTAACGATACTGGAGAGTGTGTAAAGATAAAACACCAAGGAACCTCGATCGTCCACTTTCAGTCTAATCCAGTATAGATCAAACTTTTAATTGAGTTCTAACTCACAAGGAACAGAGCCCGATTTTGAATAAACTTCGTGTTTAGGTACAGTACCTAGGTAAACCTTCAGAATCAAAGTCGTAGGTGCTAGAGTCAACAAATAACGACATGGGGACCAGAGAATGATAGAACATAGAGAGAAAATAAATCGAATGCAGAGAACAGAAAAGGCTTTTTCTTTTATAAACTGTTCCATATATTGAAAGAAAATGGCTCTTAATTGACACTGGACAAGAGATGATACATGCTGGATGGTATGACGACAATGACAACCATCTTGGAAGCGCTCATTTTGACTTCAATTTTCTTAAGTAGTAAGTGGGCCGTGTGACATAACAATCTGTGCTAGAATGTTCCTAAAAACCCAATGAAGTTAGTTTTGGAAAAATTCTAATTCGGTACGATCAAATGACACATGAAATTGACCTGAAGAATCCGTGAGTCGAATGATGATTTCTAGGAGGCGTAGTGCCAGTGGTGTAATGGAGGGTATACGCGGGTATACTGTGTACCTTCTCCAACTCAGTTTCACGTGTCATTTTGTCGTACAGGATTAGAGCTCCATCAAAACCGTTTTCGTCCTTGGGTTTCTGGGAACATCCCAGCACAGATTGATATATCACATAATCGACTTACTATTTAAAAATTTTGAAGCATAGTCAAGATGGCTGCTTTCAAGATGGCGATATATTTATGTTTTATTTTTATAGTGATAAACATAACGGATTGTGTACACAATAATACTTTATCTTACTCTACTAACTTTATGGCTTATGGAACTCGTAAGTTCATCGCCGCAGTAACAAACATTCGCCATTGGATTCTATCCTGGGCAATATCAAGCCAGCTTTCATCACGAACACCTACTTCTCGAAGATCTCTTCTAATATTGTCCTCCCAACGACGTCTCGGTCTTCCCAATGGCCTCCTAGTCGTCATACCACAAAGTATGTATCACTTCCTGTCCAATATCTATTAATAGCCATTTGCTTTCAATATAAGGAACAGTTTATAAAAGAAAAGGCGTTTCCCGTACTCTGTATTCGATTTACTTGCTCTCCACGTTCCAGTTTTCTCGGGTTTCCTTGTCGTTATTTGTTGAGCACAGCACGTATAATTTTGGCTGTGAAGGCTAGCCACTGTACCTACATACCAATTTTCACCAAAATCAACCTGTCACCTGGCGAGTGTTGCGTGTCAGTCTTTAAAGGTTGTTATCGCTGTTTTATATTTATGTTTTATTTTTATAGTTATAAACATACCGGATTGTGTACACAATAATACATTATCTTACTCTACTAACTTTATGGCTTATGGAACTCGCAAGTTCATCGCCGCAGTAACAAACGTTCGCCATTGGAAATGTATCCTGGGCAATATCAAGCCAGCTTTCATCACGAACACCTACTTCTCGAAGATCTCTTCCAATATTGTCCTCCCAACGACGTCTCAGTCTTCCCAATGGCCTCCCTCCATCCGGCCTTCCAACCAGGATAGAATATAATCTTCGTTTTTTTTTCATCCGAGCTACATGACCTGCCCACTTTAGTCGTCGCGATTTCATTATTTTTACAACATCTGGTGAATCGTACAGTCCGTGGAGTTCTTCATTATGCATTCTCCTCCACTCTCCAGTCATCTCGCCCCGTCTCGGTCTTATATCTTTCTCAAAACCTTATTTTCGAACACACGTAATTTATGTTCATCTGCTAGGGTCGTACTCCAACTTTCGCAACCGTAAAGTATTACCAATACACTAACCGTACTGTATATTTTCAATTTGAATTTCCTTGATATTAATTGCCAGGTCAGAAGTTTCTGGATCGAATAGAAACATGCGTTGCCCGATACTAAACGACATTTCATTTCTTCCGTTATCTCATTTTTGCTTGTTATACTTTCTCTATGACCTCATCCCTAATTCTTATGTTTTTATTTCCTTCATTCCCTGTGTTTCGGCTTGTTATCATGTATTTTGTTTTATTTATGTTTACCTGTAGACCTATCTCATCGCACGCTTCTACTAAGACATCGGTGTTGCTTTATAGTGTATCTAAATCGTCCCCTATTAAATCTACATCATCCGCGTATGCGAACAGTTGATTCAAAACATTAAATAATAGTCCCTTTGTGTCCCCTTTAATTTTTAAAATCGCAAATACTAACGCAAAGCTAAACAGTAGTGGTGACAAGGCATCGCCTTGTTCCAATCCATTTCGAATCTTGAAACTATCTGATATATTGTTACCTATCCGTACTCTGCTTATGGGGTCGCTGAGACACATTTTCACTAGTTGGACCAATTTTTTCGGAATTCCAAATCGTATCAGGATACTGTTTAATTTTTCCCTCTTCATAGAATCATATGCTTTCTTAAAATCAATGAATAGCTGGCTAACCGTCCCATTATATTCCCATTTCTTCTCCAAAATTTGTCTCAAGGCGAAAATCTGGTCCAACGTGGATCTATTTCTTCTAAATCCACATTGGTGATCTCCAATTATTTCATCTACGTATATACTTAGGCGTGTTAACAGAATATTACTTAATATTTTGTAACACGTTGGAAGTAACGAGATTCCGCGGTAATTATTACAGTCCGATTTATCACATTGTTTGTAAATCGGAACTATTATTGCTGTTTCCATTCTTTGGGAGCTCCTCCTTTCTCCATTTAGCAGTTATCAATTTCTGTAGTTCCTTGGTTAGTGCCGTTCCTTCCGCTTTAATTAATTCGGCTGGAATATTGTCTATTCCTGGTGATTTGAAATTTTTCAGTTTCTTTACCGACATCTCGATCTCGCTAGGTTCGGGAATCCACGGTTCTGCGATATGGATTTCAAATTCCACTGTTTGTTCCCAGTTGTGTACATTAAGAAGTTTGTCGAAATAACTTTTTCACATATCGACAATTTTAATCGAATCGGCCTGAAGATTTCCATGTCCATTTCTAATCATTTCTAACCTCGGCTGGTAACTCTTTGTATAGATCTCGTATGTTATTTGTCTTGCCGTTTTCCTCTAGCTCCTGAATCTTCTGCGTCAGATATTCTCGCTTTTTGTTTCTGAACCCTAGTGTGGCGTTTCGTTTCGCGTTACTGTAGTGGTTGGTATTTGCTTCGCTTTTATTACTTAGTCATCGTTGCCTTGCTTGTTTTCGTTCCTCATGAAGCTTAAGGCATTCTTCATCAAACCAAGGTTTGTTTTTCTGTTGTTTCTTCTCACCTAAGAGTTCCTTCTCTGCGATCTTAATTGTTTCACGAATTGCTTCCCACATCTTACATCAATTTCATTATTATTATCATCATTATTATTACTCGAGTCAGATAAGACTTCGAACCTATTTGAGAGCTCGAATTGGTAATCTGCTTTTATGTTCAGATTATTTAATCATTTAACTTCGAATTTCAGTTGTTTTGACCCCTTGCTTTCTCTGTTCGCGATGCATAACTTTTCCCTTACCTTTCTGATCACTAATTGATGGTCGGTGTCACCTTCCGCTCCTCTGTACGACCTAATATCCGTTATGTAGGTGTCTCTTCGTCTATCAACTAATACGTGATCGATCTGGTTGAGAGTTTAGTCATCCGGAGATACCATGTGTATTTGTTGTATGTCTTTGTGTTCAAAGTACGTGCTCTTTACCAGTAGGTTTTTCGCAATCGCGAAAGTTATCAGTCTTTCTCCATTGTTGTTGGTCCTTTTGTGAAGGCTGTATTTGTCTATAGTAGGTCTATATTTTTCTTCCCTCCCTACCTTTGCATTGAAATCACTCAACACAATTTTCGAATTATATTTCGGGATTCAGTCAAACAGCCTTTCTAGCTCATCGTAGAATATATCTTTGTCGTTATCAGTAGCCACGTCGCGTCGGTCGGAGCATAGACGTTTAATAAAACCTTGTTGTCCCATCGAGTACGTATCGTAACGTAGGATAATCTTCCGTTTACGAACTCTATATTCTGAGCACCTGAAGGATACTCTTCTTAATGAGGAATCCTGTTCCGACATTGTGAGACTGTTCCCCTGTAGTAGAAAGTGTACTTGCCCTGTGGGATCTTGACCGAACTTCTTGTATCGCTAATATGTCTAGCTCGTACTTCTCGGTCTCGCGTACCGCCACCTGAAGAGCGCCCGTTTGGTATAATGTTCGTACGTTCCACGTTTCTATTCTAAGGTGTTTCTTAATTATGTTCTTGGAGCCCCCTGAAGCAGTCCCCGCCCGGAGATCCGAATGAGGGACTAGTTTACCTCCGGAATATTTTACCCCAGGAGAATCCATGAACCATGTGTTACTATTTCTTGACATGTGTGAACGATGTAGAGTTGTCAGCTCTACGACACGCTGCAAAATAATATAATCGAAAAAGGAAGTAAGCAGGAATTAAGATATAAAACGAAAAATGGGTCGCACAGCAATAACAAGCGATAATTGAAATAGAACTGAAAATTTGGTCCGTGTTGGTTTAAACTGGAAGGGGATGGTCGAGGTTAACTGTCCCCCCGCTCCTTGACTTCATATGTTCATTAAATTTTCAATGGCACCGATGAGTCCAGTATCACTTTTACATGAAGGTCAATGCCCTTTTTTTTTTCTTATATTTTCGTTTATCTTGTTTCTTTTTACAACTAGCTTGCTTGTACTTGGAAAATGAAGTCTTTTCATTTCTACGTTTTCTATGTCTGCCATCTACTGGCGAACGGCGCGTTTCTTCCTCTGCTGCTGCTGAAATGGGTTTCAACACGCTTCGTTAACCCGGAAAACTCCTTCTTTGGTTTGTCTGTTTTCTTTCCTCGTCCGACGAGCCACCAATGAGAACTGTCTTGGCCCACAAGATGAAGAGTTTCCAAGTAATGGAGTTTTCATGCTTCAAGTAAAAATATCTGTCGAAACAGAGTAATTCATTCGGTGATACATTTAGGCGGAAGAGCAGGATAAAAACAAGTAGTTTTGAGCTTTCCACGCTGAAACGACTTCCTCACGTCATCTACCGAGTGTTACCATAGTAACGAAGTCTATTTCATCAGATAAAGAAGAAGAAGAAGAAGAAATGGAATTCGTTGAAGAATAGCATGTGGTGCACTGAGCAGTGGAAGAAGCGAACCATTGGGAAAGTGCTGCGAGAGAGAAAGAGAGAGAGAGAGAGAAAAGAGCAGACTCGAATAAACTTCGTATTGTGTTTTCCGCTGCTGCAAAAAACAATTCAAAGAAAATGAGGTTAGTTCCATGTTTTGCAGAGGGGGGGGGGAGAGGCTTATTTGATTCCTTTTTGTTTTCGTTTGCTTGCATTGCTATGCTTGCTAAACAAAACAACTTAGGCATTTACAACTTTCGAATTCAATTTTCTATATATAAATAGTATTTTTTAAATACATATGTGATTGGGGATTGTTTCAGTTTAACACAAATATTATTCATTATTAGATTAAATTCTTATATTTGATATTAAAGTACACGGTATTGGATTATCTACATATTTTGGGGGGCTGTCATCAATATATTGTAGAAAATAGTGTACATGAATCCTCACGCCTGAACCACCGAACCAATCCAAACCATTTTTGGTACATAAATACACATTGGCCCGTGCTACGTTTGTATCATTTGAATTTGCAGAATCATTATTGCCAGCCTTTGTTTTGTTTTTTTTAATTTAACATTGCAAATTACTTCCATATGGTTGGCTCTATGGAGCTACTGGGGCTCGTCGTGAAGATAATCCAAGCACCCCAGCTGTTGCTGTTGTCAAAATGTCTAAGAAATAAAAAGTAATTAATTTCAAATGACTTCGATATCGATGTCCATATCTACACCAAACTTAGTATTTGTTTACTGAGACAGGTCATACAAGTGTTACATGTGATTCACGTGAAATCAGTAGAAACACAGCGAGGTTACATCCGACTTTCATCTCTCTTAACGGCAGTGGTAGTGTTTACTTGGTCCGTAGCTGATTCGCGAATTCAGCATTCTTCAGACATTTTTGTATCATTTGTAGTTTCCGAGATCTAGGAGAGAACAGATGAAGAATGCTAAGCTATTGAAAAGCATCTGCCACTTTTAGAGTTAAAGTAATAGTTTTCGCTATCCTCTCAGTCTACAGGGAATTAAACGGTATATTGGTCATTTTTTATCACTTGTAGTTACCAAGATCTAGGGGTGTAGAGATGGGAAACGCTAAGCGATTGTAAAGGACCTGTCATCTTTAGAATCAAGGTAATAGTTTTTCCAACTCTTTCAGACCACGAGGAATCCATGGTATATGGCTCATCTTTGTCTAACATGTAATTACTGAGGTCTAGGGGGAGGGGGACAGATGGACAGACAGGATAAACCCCATAGCTTCCCCCTATATATACTGGTGCGTTAAAAAACAAAGTAAGCTGAACAGAAACCAAACGAAAAATATAACAATCCGAAAAAAAAAAAAGCAGATCAAAATTGTAAGAAAAAATCGTAAGGTAGAACAGATGTCTTGTTTCAAATATGTTGAAAGTGTTATAAACGAGATCGTAAGAGTCAGAAAAGAAATAAAGGCAAGAATTGCAATATCAAAGGAGATATTTACTAAAGAAATAAAAACTCATTTGATTGTTTTGAGCAGACAAGAGGACCATCTCCGCGTAATTATAGCGAAAACACAACTGACTACAAATATCAGTATTAATATTATCAATGTAATGTTTATAAAATATTTTAATTTAAAATAAAGAACCTGGTAGGATACAGTGCATTACGTGTGGTTATTGAGCCCACGAAACTGTGTGAGCAATAGGTTTGTCAATATTCAGGGAGTCATTAAACCTTGATAAAGAGGAAATATTGTGCGGATGGATCAGAAAATAAAAAGTTACAAAACAAATGAAAAAACAAACAAACATAGAACACAGTACAATCGGGCATAAATTTATTATGTATTCTGAGAAGGCTGCACATTAGGATGCTCCTTATGATAAGGGTTAAAAACAAAAGTTCCATTTTGCAATGGTGCAGCTACCCAACTTGTTCCAATATTGAAGAAAATGTTCCCAAAAACTTGGTTAAATTTAGAGGTCGCTACCAAAGTTTATAATACTAAGTTCCTTTATTTTAAACATACCGTATAAAGCATCTACAATTTAAGGTTAGTGTTTTCTGTTCTACAACGTCACAGGAAGAAGATAACGATTGACATACAGTAAAATATTAGTTGGTATTGGCAAGTCCTTAAGTCTGAATATATCTTCCATTGATCACTGAGAACCTGCAGAAAAAGTTGGTTTTAGTATTTAATCTTGATGTGCAATTTATTGTATTTCTAGATTAGGAAAGCTTTGTGTTTTTCCTCATTGTTAATTATTTCAAGAATCTGATGCACTTTTCCGTGACAATTTATCAAAGTTCACATCCGAAAGAAGCCTAGAGATAGAGGTCCATTGTGTAAAGAACCCCGCACAATTCTTATGGGAAGTGGCCCTCGGTGAAATTGGCTGAAACTCGAGAATGGTATGCCCCTAGACCTCCTGATCAAAAGTTTTCATGGACACGTAGCGTTAAAATGACTAATTTTCTAGTTACGACTATTTCAATTTGGTATATTAATCATTTATCTATAAGACCTTCGCACACCCAAATCCTAAAGCGTTCTGCAACCAGTCAAAACTCAACATCGTTGCAGGGTAGTATTTATTTTAGGATAAAGAAGTCCGTTTTAAAAATATTAAAATATGCTCGTAAAATATATATAAATATATGAAAGTAACAATAGAATATTGTATTGTCATCCGACTTAAGTCGCTGTGCAAAATTGCATCATTGCATGACGTCGGGAAATGAGCTAAATTAACGTTGCAAGATTTGAGGGCACAACCAACCGTTGTGAACTAAAGAAAATAATGTAAAAATTGAAATAGCTATAACTAGAAAAGTAGTCATTTTAGCGCTACGCGTCCATGAGAACTTTTGATCAGGCCATACCATTCTCGAGCTTTAGCCAATTTCACCGAGGACCACTTCCCATAAGAATTGTGCTCGGTCCTTTCGAGTCAAGACCCAGTATTGTCAAAAAACAAGTACCGAGCCGCCGTGACACGGTGGTAGAACGGTAACTTAGCATTCGGGAGGTCGTGGGTTCAATTCCAGCCACCAACGAACCTGACTGAGGATTTTCCACAGTCAAACCAGACAAATCCCGCAATAGTACATTAAACTTAGCCCTTGGCGGACAGCTTCTCTCATCCTTTCCCTCATTTATCCTGGTCCGAGCCTTAGGTGCCTAAAAACAATAAACAAATACAATTTATTTCGAAAAACGAGTTAGTGCAAAATAATTGGAGTATTTTTCCACAGGTACTATGCTATCCTGATAGGTGAAAAAATCACTCGCTTTTTTATCTTTCTTAAGCTTCTGCCAGCAATCAAAGACATTTTCAAGAGCTGCAATTACGTGTTCCCGAGGACAGGTTCTCGTAAACTTTGTATTATGGACCATTTTACTAACTAATGACTTCGATCAGTGAGTTTCGCTAGCTGTTAAATTTCTAAATTTCACAAACATCGATGCCTCAGCTGGGAATAGAACCCAGAACATTGAAGACGCTGGCCTGACGCCGCTATACACTGTAAAAAGTGGAAACACGAGATGGATGAACGTTACTCCGCCTTATGGAGAAATAAAAGTCGAAAATTAGCGTTTTGTTGTATTTACTCTTAAATGTGGATATAGTGTAAACCTTTTAGTGGAAAGATTGGTGACCTTAATTCAATTTTAAAGTTTAACATTTTCTTTGTAATAGCTTAACGTTAACTGAAAATGGGTTCAAACTGGCGAAAGTTTTTTTGTCGGTGAACGTTCAACTTATTTTACGCTTAAAATTCGGTCCTTTTCTGATCGAAGTGTAAGCTAAACTGGCAATTTTGAGGTTACATACTTTTGTGGATGAAGTTTAAGCCTTGGCTGGATATTCTATAATCTAATAACAGGCGTAACGTTACTTGCTTATCACTGAACGTCCCGCCATTTTGAGTATTTATATTGCTTTTACACTGTGAACAGTAAACAGTTCGGTGGACCAAGGGTTGCATTTGCAGAAATTGAAATTAAGTTGGGTATAAATGTTTACACTGTAGCAAACGTATTTATCTTTCTTTTACGAGACATTTCTCGTAGTAAAATCAACATGTTAATGATTAACATTCGCAGTAAAATCCTAGATATAAACATCACTCGGGAAGGTATAAGCACCAACTGCCTTCGTAGCTAAGTGGAGAATTCCTGCCGAGCGTTTATAGTGCGAGATTGGGAAATGAAAGTGCTCTGTGTTGAGTCTTTGTGGTTGAAGGTGGTGGTGAAATAGAGTAGACGTTATAGTGATATTATACTTAATAGTAGTATGGCATATATAGAATCTTCGAATATTTCCAGAAAACGTACCTTACAAATAGATTTGACTACTTTACCAGTAAAATTACGATTAGAGAACTTGCATGAAACAATTCGCCATGACTTCGGTCTAGTGGGAGACGAAATACATACAGTCCATTGAACCGGACCATTATTACAAAAAAATATTCGTCCGAGTAGCGAATCTGGATATAGCAAAACGAACATTAGAAAAGTGTCAAGACAAATTTGTGTATGCATCTGTTACGAACGATTTGTACTACCGGTATCGATTGATGAACCTGAAACTACGATAGTGTCAGTGTGGGTAGCCCCGCTCGAAATTTCAGATCAGTAAATAAAGATAACGTTTAGTGCTTACGGAACTGTAGCTCGAGTAGTACAGATTCGCTATCCAGGTCATATATTTCCATACGCCGTTTACACCGGAAAGCGGTTAGTACATTTCTCAAATGTGAAACTTAATATTCCGTTATTTTTGACAATTAACAACATTAAATTACAAACTCGTATACAAGGGCAAATTCCACCCAGTGTTTCTGAAGTAATTGATAATCCAAACAGTTTTCATTCAAAAGCGGGTCAAAACACAGTGTAAGTACCGCCATTCGATAAAGATAATTTTCCTACAGTGAAGGAGTCACTTTATCGTCCTTCGATAGATAAAGAACTAGTCAGTGGCAACCCTGTCACAAGTTCTGAAGACACGTTAGTCACTCGTGACCTTGAGTCTAATCAGCTGTGCTCGCCGACGACCGAACAAGCAAACAAACTAGTACAAGAGTGTGATCCATTCCGTGTGCCTTCCGAGCAAAATACGGTGATTCAACCAGTACAAGTTAGTGAGTCGATTAAGGTTGTGGATGTTGTTCAAAAGCAATATAATAGTAATATTGCGAGTGATTCCCAACAAAACAGCGACACCAAAATTGAAGTCGATGAAGACAATGAACCGTTGATGACTTATTCTCAATTGTTAAAAGTGGTAGATGATTATTCTATTCAAAGTAAAGCCAGTGCTGTAGTCCACCCCACCCCCACCCCCCAGTCTGTTTCTGTTAGTGAAATTTCTTCTGAAGAATCCTCAGTAGAAGATCCAGAATTTATTAGTGGTATAAGAGTGAAAAGTGGTAAATTTAATTACAAAGGGATTGATAAACAGGTGTTACTGCCAACAGCTAGTGTGGCAAAAATGCCAAAAATAAAGGCGAAAGAAAATCTCGACGTACCAGATCACAAAAAGAGGAACCATTGACCTGAAGAGTCCAGTCGATCAGGAACAAAGTGGACGAAACAAAAGAAAACACAAAAAACAGTAAGTCCTTATATGCACACGGACAGCAGGTATGTGCTATTACCTTTTTGTTTTCCTTATATATATTAACATGAGAATCGTGACTATGACATTCGTTGAACTTTTGATTTGGTGGATCATGGCAGGCTCCTTGACAAAAACGTCGTTGGGTCTGTGTTCTATGAACGTTGCCCACGCATTTAATATGGAAAAAGTAGACAGTTTTCGACAGTGTTTATTAAACCGCACTATACATGTTACTGCAATCCAAGAGTGCTGTAGTGTACAATGGAATGTTCCATTTTATGAAACAATTTTCAACTATGACACTGAAACGAGAACCGGAACTGCACTGTTTATCCGACAGGACCTTGTTTATAACAATGCTTTTTTACACCCAAGTGGTCGTATTATCTCCATTACAATAAATAATTTAGCATTTATATGTTGTTACGCCCCCAGTGGCACTCATATATATAATAATAGAGAGTTATTTTTTAGTAATATCTGAGCTCCCGAGATTCAACAATTATAATGTCATTATTATGGGAGATATGAATGCGACGCGACACATCAAGGACAGTACGCTGGGTTACTAGTAACGCGTTACAAGTTACTTTAGCCACTGTCAAAAAGTAACGAATTACCAGTTACTTTACTCGCTTTCAAAAGTAACGCGTTACGTTACTTAATAAGTGACGTGTTACTTTGGCACCGGTTCTTGCATCTTTTGTA
>JAGDQP010004035.1:0-30692 GCA_022664845.1 Lepisma saccharinum | reverse complement strand
TTCAGAACAATTGAAGCGGTAATCCTGTATCTTAACGTCACAAATTATTGTAGATTAGCTTTATATACATAAAATTGTATCCACTATGAGTAGATGGGCCAGAAAGCTCTTTAGCGGAGTATCTCACTTGCAACAACTCGGATAAAATATTTAGCTTAACTTCGTAAGTTTGTGGCTGTCGAGATATCACTTTTCATTTAAATAGACATTTTCCCCACATTCTTAGCTGTTAATATTTATTTCCGGTTATTTGTGGTATTTTACTGCGTTTTACTCTTTACCTTCTCAATACTCACCCCTTTTACTGTTAAAATTTATAAATTGTAGCAACGTTTCCCAGCAATAGTGGCTTTCATGGATGCAAACATTTGAAGCTGAATGAAGCTAGGCCTGAACTAGAGTTTTAAAGGCCCGGAAAAGAGAACGGAAATTTTCGAAAAAAAAAACATTTTTTTTCCACGAGGCAAAAAAAGAAGTGGTTTTATTGACGATTTTTTTTTAACCTTTTCAACACTAAATTTACTACTTAACACACCTAATGCATTTGTTGTTTAGGTTTAGTACAACTTTCAGTTTACATTAGGAATGCAATATATCTCATTAGCACCCTTCCTTGTATATGAGAGGAAAGTTCTGTTCGCTTTTAGCCCTTAGGCATCTTTGGCTTAGACCGATAAAACTTACATAATGCTTCAAAACTTTGTCAGAGGAAGTCACATTGCGGATTTTTTTTCTAAATATATGTTTTGAACATGAACTAACATTTTAACTAATTCATTGATCATAAAATGTTGTTAGGGACCCCGTAATAGTAAAAAAAAAAGAGGTTCTTTTCCAAAGTAACACGAAAAATTGAAAAAAAAATCCAGCGTTGAATTTTTCCGGTTTATTTAAAACACTAACCTGAACGTGTATTCGTTTCCGAATTGAGTCCCAAATAACCGGGTTCCATTCAGAAATATGGTAAAAACCCGTCAAGGATATGAAAAAAAAATCCTTCACGCTAACCACAGAAAGAGCACCAATTGTTTCATTTTTGCACCAAATTTTTAAGTACATCGCAGACAAAAAATGAGAACTTGTAAAGAAAAAAAAACTTGCGAGTACTTCTCTGACTGCCATGTTAAAATTTCTATAAATCTGTTGAAAAATTGAAAATGTTATCTAGTAAATGGACTTGTGATACTTGTATATATGCAATATAGTAAATTTACATTTTATTATATATTCATAGAAAACTTCAACCGTCTGAACACTTGACAAAATCAGGGCATTTTAGATTCTGGAGAATCGAATCCCCTACGAAGCTAATCAACTTTTTGCTTTTTTTTTTTTTTTTACATGAAAAGTGACGGGAGCGGAAGGGGTAGACCACGTGCGATTTTCAAGGATTTAAAATAAGCATATACTAAGCAACCGTTGCTCAGTTGATGGAGCGTCGGAAAATCTGCCTGGAGGTTTCCCCTCAGTCACACGAGGCAATTATGCTGTATAGATACCTCAAATCAGACTCTCTAGGCCAACTCCTTTGACCTCCTATCCCAGTCTGAGCCGATGATGCTTGAATGACATAAAATGAAAAAAATAATGTTATGACCGTTAAGCATCCTTTGCACAGGTCGGGATGTAAGGAGGAGTCGGCCAGGGTCTGGTTTAAGATACCACCCCAGCTTTTGCCTGATGTGAATTCCTCAGGCAGATTGTCTGAATGGTTTCAATCCCGAGACTTTCTGAATGCTATGCCAACGCTCTATGAACTGAGCCGACTGCTCAGGTTATTCTTGTTTTAAATCGTTGAAAACTCGCACATAGTCCGGGTATCCCGTCTGCGCTCACTTCAATACAAGGAAATCAATGAATTGTGTTTGGACTGGACGACATTGTTTCCAGGAAGCAACTTATGAGCGGGAGAGGGGGGGCGGGTACATACTAAAAAGTGATACGTTGCTACGAATAGTTATTCTTTCTTAATTGATACTCACGCTTCTTTAGTGGGGTCGCCCCCCTGGTTGGGAATCCAGGGTGTAGAGGGACGCAGGTTTGGTTTACTGTTTATTTTATTATTATTATTATTATTGCTGTTATTTGTTCAGTCATATCTACCAACTCGTCAACTTTCTGTATCGACTAAATTTTAACGATTTAAATTACATTGCTGTGGGTGGAAGATATATTTTCAGTGGATAAAAGAAAGTAAGAGACCCTGAAAATGGTAATTTATGGTCTTTCCATCATTTTTAATGGACGTTTGGCATATTTTGTCAGGCTGGAATAGAGGAGGGGATGTAGAAAAGAGCTGACCAGGGCCTTTGCCAAGCTGCCATCCCGGTATGTGTCCAGTGGAACTAAGGGAAACCCTGGAAATCCCAGGCAATAACATCGGCCAAGGGGTTGGAACCCATCTTCCTCCCCGTTGCTAATCCCGCGCTAACCACTGGACCACTGGAGATCGAATTCGAACCTCGCTCTGAAGCTTAAACCCATGACTCCCCTTTACCGTATTTTTTATTATAGTTCCGATTGATTCCAATGATAACTTTCGTTTGTCTTAACCCATTGGCTTTCAGGGTTAGAAGCAATTCAAATAATGGTGCAGCTGTCATTGGAGGCGCTGTGTTCCACCTGTAGCAAATCGAAGTTGAGCAGTTCCTTTAATGTTAGTGTTGACAAGAACATATGTTTGTTACCGTAATTTCTTATATTTTTATCATTAATACACGTGTTAAATTCCAGAAATATTGCATGGTTTCTGGTTGAGTCAGATTTTTTCGTAATAACGAGCAGCTTCATTGAAAGTTTGCGTGGAAGTAAAATTAGAACAAAGATTTCTACCAAAAATACTTTGTGTGATTACCTACCACTATAGACTTATTAAGTGTGCCAAGTTTCACAAAAACTGAGAATATAGGTGTCATGGTCTGGGTGAACTGAAATGGAATCGCCCTAGTTCCTTCTGTTTCTAAATCCAATAGTAAATAATAATTTTCACACTCACCGTGGGAGCCGTAAGATAGCACTTCTAGCGGCATATGCAACCGTTGTTCGCCAATTGGAAAATTCGATATTTACATTATTTAATTAATGTCCACACTCAAATTGAGCATCATGAGTTTCTATTATGAGCTTTACATGATGAGTGTGGTAATATAAGCATTTTCAACAAAGGTGTAGCTAGCTAACTCGGTATTTTTTTCTGCAATGCATTTTTCGAGGCGTGAAGCAATTCATCGAATCATGGAACTGACATTCGGAAGTAATTATTCGAAAATGATTGGTCTTCTTCTAGTAGGTTAAACAACACATTAACTGTTCCTTTTACCCAATACTTGCGTTTCATTCTTCAAAACATGTATTCCTGTATACACTGCTATTGCACTACAGTACGTAATCATTGCGAGACCCTTCCGTAGTGAGATAAAACATAACCTCTTGCGGAAGCTGTGCGTTTTCCGTACTGCTCCTGAATAACATCTTTATTGAAAAGTATATGAATAATACTGTGTTATATCAAGAAATGTTGCAGCAAAACATATATGCAGAGTTTGATATAGTTTGTTATCAACATACCATAATTTAATTTAATTTGTTTCTTCTATATGCTTTCTTTTCAGGAGCTGTAAGAACTAGTCATACTGCTACAGAAAGTCAGGTAGAGGAGGAAATGAGAAAATGGTTCAGGTTCGCTAAGGACAGACAGGGAGAGAGGCAGAAACGTCGTTCCAGTGAATAATTGAATTCTACAATTGTTCGTGAATTCGTTACTTGAAAAGAAGAGAAGAATATTAAGTAGATTTTCGTGTTTGATGTGTTCTTAATAGTAGTGTAATATTAAGGAGGAGTGCGCTATATCGCAAATTTTATTTTTTCATAGTGATTATAAAGAACAGTCAAATGAAACTTCAATATATTATGTTGGATCTTAAAACACACCTTTTGTGAGAGAAACAAAGTTTTTTAAGTTTTTATTTGTGGCGTATTTTATCATTTATCGCGACTGTGCACTACAGGTATTTGTTTCTATGATACTGCTACACAGAAGTTTATATGTCCCAATATTTTAGTAGCACGATGGAACAAACACTTTGTGAAAGACAGAAGCGACGAAAACGTTCAAAACGAACAGCAGAAATCCTTCATGAGTTACAACAATGACTAAGGCATGAGAAACCATGTCCAAAAAATAACACTGTTGAAGAATTTGCTCCCTGCGCAAGTAGTTCCGTTGTTCATTGTAAAGATATAGCAAATGTTGAAAGCAGCATATCTGATTTCTCTAGCGAAATAGACTGTAATATGCCTGGTTGTACTTGTTATTCAGATGATAGTGTAACCCATAGCTCTGGCGTATCTAAAGTTGATTTCCGGAATCTGTTAGCTAGTTGGGCATTCAAGCACAATATTACCAATGTAGCTACCACTGATTTGCAAGTGAATTCTCAAGGAAGCCTAGGTGTATGAAACTTTCTAAGTTGAAGTATTACCTGAACATGTCTATCAACACTTTATAGTTTTCCATGTAGCTACTTACGTTTTGGCCAGTGATTTAGCAAACAAAGCGGTAAGGGTTGAATATGCAAACAAATTGAAGCATTACTTTGTGCAAAATGTTCCATATGTGTATTGTAATGAGATGTTGATTTGTAATTCACTTCATTTGTCGCAGGATGTTGCTAATTTTGGTAAACTAAACAATTTTTCTGCTTTCCCTTTTGAGAACCATGTGCATAAAATAAAACGCTTAGTTCATTCACTGAATAATGTTCTCAATAGTTGTCAAACAGGTTAGACGAGGCTGAGGGCATTTTCACTGGGAATTGAAACGTTGCTGCAGTAAAAGTGCATAAAGTAAATTGTAATGAAATAACCATTACGCAAGTCTGTGCAAAATATACATCTGCTGTCACGAGAGAAAAGTACACATTTAATTTTACCAAGTCTGGAGAGGTTCTTGTTGTTGACGAAATAACTTGTCTTAACAGTAACACCTATAGCTTGAAATGTACCACTTTTAAATAGAAATGAGACTTCTATACATTGCCTTTGTTGAGCAGTAAGTTGCAAATCTTTCAAGTTGATAGTTGTGACAAAGGCATCGATCGAAACCTACTTTTCTTCAGATTTAGAACGTAAGTGTATTCTTCTACCATGTTTTCACCATCCCTCTACATATGTATGTATTCCATACTGTTCAATGGATTCATTCCAGTGAAAGTTATCTCCTTTTATAATGGAGTGAACACAGCGAGCTTCCTGGCTTACGCCACCTAGAGATTCTTCGACGTGCAATAAGTTCTTTTGAATCATTCATATTTAAGAAGAAAGTCACTTGTCCTGAGATCCCTGGAAATGAAGGGATAGTTTTGTGATAGTCGAGTCCTGTATTTTAATAAAATATATATTAATAAATATAATGAGTAAATGATATGTAATTTCTCCCACGTGAAGTATAGTTCTCTCGCCATAATACTCATGTTATTCAATTATACGAACTACTGAATTTCAAATGTCGAGAACTGTGGTTTAAATATTGTCTCAGCGAATTAAGAAATTTAATTCATATTTTTTATCTTGTAATATTATCACACTAGGGTTTTATTATTTATAGTTAAGGTAGTAGATTTTTACTAAGCATTGCTCATCAGTTGGAGCGAATGTACATAAAATAACATTTCTGGTCACTTCTCTTTGATAAATTAGTATATGTTCACTATTTCTTTCACGATTGAATAAATATATAATTTTAATTTTATATTTGTTTCAATTATACATAAACTTATTAGACGATATTTGGATAAGGTCTGCCATCCGTTCTATCAATTTGGCATCCTTTCTGAAACATTGCGTTCAATAAGATGTAATTCACTCAAGTTACATTAGATTTTTTTTAATACTTGAGGCCTTATCTATATAAGTGTTATTGTTTGAGTTCTCGTGTTAATGCATTGGTCAATGTTTTCTCGGATATTTACTGTCTTATTGGAAATGCGGCAAAATAGCATATCATCTCAAAATTTAATCTAAATAGGTAATAATTAAGTCCATATATTTTTTACGGGTTAATCCTTCTTACATTTCAGACAAACGTACCTTACTGAATTCTAAACATGAATATATATGTTTTTAAAAACATATTTTGTTGTATACATGGACAGAGAGTAAAAAGAAAACACTAGAAGGGTAGCAAAATTTGGGACTATACCCTTCTTTCAGGAATTGTCCTACTCCTCTCAAGTAGTTTTCTCCTCATTCTAGGCATATAATAAAACTTATGGCTTCTTTTGTAAGAGTACCGTTCACAAATAAAAGGTCCCCTCGAATGTAACAGGGATAAAAGTGTAAAATTTACTATAAATTCATAGGGCTGCACCGAGCGGCTCTGGCTCAATGGTAGAGCGTTAACTTAGCAATCGGCAGGTCCTGCGATCAAATCCGAGTGCCGACCATCATGAAAGAGGTTTTTCCTATTTTCCCTTGGTCATACCAAGCAAGTGCCAGGGCCGATTCCTTCCCCAATTCCGGCCTGTGCCAAAGTTGATTAAAGGCCTTAATTAAAACTCAATTCATAGGAAATGTGAATTTATTTCAAGGTCTTTTAGCTTCTGTGGTTCAGGCCAGGATAGGGTAGGGCAAGTATTGGGAAGGTATCGGCCAGAGCCTTTCGTAAGGTGCCATCTCGGCATTTGCGTGGTGAAACAGGGGAAACCATGGAAAACCTCTATCAGGATGGTCGACCGTGGAATTCGAACCTGCGCACCTCCACACTACCACTCAGCAGTCCACGACGTTACCGATTAGATCACGAGGGCTGGGTCAATCAATTCGTAGGACTGCAATTGGGATACTATTTTAAAACGTTGGCATATGGTTAGCTATGGGACGAAGGATGTTGGCAAAGTGTCGGTTGATCGTTTGTAAAATGCTGGCAAATGGTTAGCCTTAGATGTATTGGCTCAGGGTTGGCAAAATGGTGGTAAACCGTTACCCAACAACGGCACAATATTGGCCAAAGGTTGGAAATTCTAACGGTTGGCCTAAGGTTATATACTTCGTTGGCCAAACGCTGGTAAACTGTGGTTGGCTTAAGGTTGGATAGGGCGGACATTTTCCACCGTTGGCCAACCGTGGACGAAAACCGTTTGCCACCGTTGGCCCAACCAGTTTTGGTTATTGGGGTTGGTTCAATTCGCCTAGTCTTCTGTGCACGTAATTCTAGGTTCTAGGCAATTCATATAATAGTATACCCAACTCTGCATATAATAGAAAATACTGCAAATAATTGTTTACTTTTTGCAAGAATTAAAACATAAATAAAAGCGTTAAAAATATATTAAAGCTGAAAATTTGTTCCATACTGCTTTAGACTGGAAGTAGACAAAAGAGATTGCCTCTCCCATGCCTGACTTCACATATTCATGGAATTTTCAATGGCAGCAGTCAGTCCAGTATCGCATTTAGATAGAGGTCATTGATACAAACTATGGACTTAATTATAGTATCTGGCAACCTATGAACAATGCTAGCAGTAATATTGCGAATCGATTAAGAGGGCACATGCATTCATTTCAGATCTTTTAGATATTTCTTCTTTTGTGTGTGTTTAAACCTATCGTAGTGTATTGTGTCATTAAATATAGTAATTTCTGCAGTAAGTAATTACCCAAATACATTCTCTTTGTTTTCTATTCTGTTTTCAAAGTTCGGAGTAGGATAAAAGCGACCGATGATTTCGCCGTTTTGAGACGGTCTTCACCAACACGTGCAAGCACAGAAATTTGGCCCAATCTGGACTCACCCTTACTCAACTGACAGTAATGAGCATAGAATTAGGAAGAAAATAGAGAGAACATACTTGACGTCACATGAAGCCAAATTCGGTTCATCGGCAGCCACCTTGTGTGGCCCCATTAGAGTCCCTCTATACCGAGTATTGTGAGGATTGCCTTTTTCGATAGAGAATGAGTGCTCCTGAGAGAGGCAATACTCGGAAAAGAGGGTCTCTGAATATGGGGCCACACAAGATGGCCGAAATGCCTCGTCCCTTCCGTCTCTTGGCTTCATTCCCCTCTCCGACAAAACAGCCTAAGTTTCCCTCTATTTATATTCCTAACTCTATGGTAATGAGAGTAAATGTAAGTTCAAAAGTTGTCGAAACTCGCCACGCGTATATGGCGCCATCTGTTGCACCTCTGGGTAAACCAATTACTTGCCTTCTATTTCGTGTATTCACAGAATGTTTGTAACTTTTTCTTTCTGATTTATCCACGTAAAAAAAAAAAAAAGACTTGTTCCGATTCAAAGTTGGAAACAAACTTTTTCTTCACTCTTCCCTCTCGACTAACCAACAAAATTGCAGTGGCGTGTGAAAGAATATAACACAATGACTAAAGGGACTACCTTCCATCGACATCGATAAAGAAAGTGCTTCATACTGAGTTAAATAATTTAGCAATAATTTTGTATTTAATGTGTAATCCAGAAAAGGTATTTGTTGACAATTTTCTTTGTACGTTGATACTTTCGTTATAGATATAAATTAAATAATAAAATTAAGGAAATAAAAGTATCAAAAAGGCAAGAACATGATAATGAAACAAGAACGGTTTACATCTTCAATAATTTTCTTAATGGAAATCGACATTCTCGTTTCTGGTAATCTACCCAAATTGTATCTATCACAACTGATTACCCACTAATTATTAGCGCTCATTATCCCTATCACATGTGACCACGCCTCTCAGGAGGACTCCAGAAGACACAGTCCTAGATAGAACAGTAAACTTGCAGCAGGTTTGCACCAAATTTGGCATTGGAAGTCGCCAAATTTGTACCAAGTTTGGCATTGTAAGGTTGCAAACTTGCTAGTTGACTAGTGGCAAATGTACTACAAACTTTGCACGTCAAACTTGCTACAAACCTTTAAAGAAATCGTTGGTAGAGCACCATCGAGCCTGTGGCGGAAAAAGATTTGTATTCTCTGCAGTGAAGTTCGAAGCCAGAATCTTCAGATTTGTTTGTTATCCGTCACTCCAACCACCACTAGTCCACAGTTCTTCTCATGAATGAAGTACATTTTACTAGTCCTTTTGTGCTACGAAGACAGTTTCTGAAATAAAGGCGTGCATGTAAGTTTAAATTTGAAGCTATGAAAGCTCATTGATCCTGTGTTAAAGTTAGACAAGTTTGTTGCAAGTTTGATGTGAAATGTTTGTAGCAACTTTGTCCCCTGTCAACTAGTAAGTTTGCTGCAAGATTGTAGCAGGTTTAAAAACTTGCAATGTCAAACCTCATATAATCTTGCTGCAAATTTGGATGCTATCTGGGGTTGTGACCTACTTAACTTTTGGCATTCATTTTCACTGCTACATGATTCCTACGACAGTACAAAATCCGGTAAAATATGATTATTAATTACGACTGGTGTCTTTTGGATAAGAGCGGCTGAATTATACAGCTTTACTCCGAGTGAGAATTCGATTGTGCAACTTCTCTGTAAAGTAGATACAGCATATTACCTAAAGCAATTAATATCCCTATCAGTAGTTTTCTTTTCTTAAAAAAACATTTATTAGCCGAGCAGGCAGCGTTGACTTCAGACCTTCACAAGCCTAGGGGACAAGGTTCGTCGGCGACTTCTTTTTCAGAGAAACGAATGGGCTAAGTAGCGGGCCCGGCCTTATTTAACGAACCGTTCCGCCATTCACCTGCTGAATCTGTGGACACCTTGAAAAATCTCAATAGAAATGGCCGGCATCGCATTAACAACTGGACCACTGGGAAAGGGGCACACTGCATTCTTGTAGCATAATCACCGTTCTGATTTAAATACGAAATGGTCCGTCTCAAAATTTATTAATGGAGAGATCATCAACAGTTTTTAGTTAGTTTTACACGCTTTTTAGGTCACCAGCAACGATAGGTCACAAGTTGGGAGAATTCCTGGAAAATAAATAGCAATACTTTTCTCCTTAGACGCCGGAAGTTAAAGAAGAAGGAAGGAAGGCTGAGTAAAACTTGATTTTTGACATGGTAAACTTGATATTTTTTATATGGACCAGTCTTGTAACTTTGGACTTCGGCCCATCACGATTCGCCTTTAGCTGTTAAAATCCACACCCATGCCTCTTCCGGGACTCGAACCCGGGACCTTCAAGCCGATGGCCTACCGCCACGAACCGCTCGTCCACCCGGCCGGCAATGGAAGACAGTGTTACCATTAACATTATCCAGTTCTTGTAATGATTACAGTAACCCACCCGCCCTTATTATAAAGATAATAATTGTATTTCATTTTTAGGTATTTTTTAGGTCTTAGAAGGAGCTGCCGTGGCTCAGGTGGTAGCGTGTCTGAAAACGAATAGAGTGGCTTGGGTTCAAATTCCGGCCAGGACACTGTAGACCATTCTCGCAGCGTCCCGATGCCCCAGCCTATCAAACTGAGTACCAGAGTGTTCTTTGTATTTCTGGGCACCTTGGGAGGTAAAGGTGATTGAGCGTGGGACTAACCATCCCACCTCAGGTAGGTCTAGAATATGTGGAGTGCTACCTCTGCATCTCTATGCGTCGTTCACGGCGCATGCGCAACGCACAGGGAATAACCTTACCTATTTTATTATAGTCTTATACCTTACATCCCATTTTGAGGGGAAAAGAGGCGAAAATGGGAAGCATATGCAAAGGTTATTTTCAGATTTCCCTCATTCCCTTATTAATATAATCATGGACAGAGAACGGAAAGTATGGGTTTTGCCTAACAATAATAATGTTATTAAATTTATTGCTAATCTAAATTGAAGATCTACATTGAAAAACGACCTAAGTTCACTTTTTTTCGTATTTGCATTTTTTTCTGTTCGTCGGTATTTACGTTCCAAGGATTATCCACCTACATAAATATTACATTCTCATTCAACCACAGAAACCCTTTTTAATACAAATAATTTCCGCTGAATAGGATAATATACGAAGACCTTGGACTGTTTTTTGTTGCTCCTGAAAAATATACTCCGGTGGACTTGGGGGGATGTTTTTCAATTCAGGTCTTCAATTATAATATCAAATTATTCATAGAACAAAATCAAAGAACCTAATCTCTTTTCTTACCACATCAGTTTGGTAAACTTTTCTATAATTAATGGTGGAACTCGAATTGTGTTTTGTTAAATTATTTTCAAATAAATCTCTTGCAGTTAGTTCTACACTCCGGATTTCCTCACACTTTTCTGTTTGGTATGTTTTTTGGAGCACAACGTGAATCTGGGATTAAGATACTGACTGGAATTCAACACCCATTTTCCTCTTTCTACAGTAATTTTGCAATTCACCATTTCCTCATATGATGAAGAACGTGGTTCGTAAGTTGACACATAGTTAGAGGACTAGTTTCATAGCCTCCAGATTCGTTTCAGAAAAATAATATTTATTTTATTTTTTTTTTAAATCTTAACGTACTGTTGTTAAGTATTATTACTCGCACATTGTTCACTTGTTTGTAATGAAATATAATAAAAGATGAGACTGAGCCTAGTCGGGGACTTCGCATATATACTACACTCATCAGCGCAATTTGGATAATCTATGTGTTGTTGGTAAAGTTTCGCAAATACCTTTCGAACAACTCCTTAACCAGCTTCGTAGCCCTAGTAGTTTCTGAATAAAAATTTATCGACGGACGGACATACTTGATCTATGAAGCTTTGAACTCGTCTCATCGAAACCTTTCCAGCGACACCTCAACAAATTTTGTAGGCATAGTAGTTCCGGTGTTGAAATTTGTCGACGAACAGAGATGATCTATGCTTTTGATCTATGCTATGATCTATCTATTCTCTTGACGTATTCGTTTACTGATTTATTTTGTATTTAAAAAAAAAAAATTATCATTGTCAATATGTGTGTAAAGGAAGAGCAATAAGAAGGATTGCGGTATTACATAATAATAGGAACGTAGAATATAGGAATCCTTTCTCCCCAGTTGGTTGAAATTTCTTCATTAAAATCTACTTGCAATGAAAATGAAAAGACAAAATATTTTTTTTCGTATAAATAAATAAAAAAAAACTAATCAAATTTTGTGGCCAAAGCAAACGTTATTTAGACATATAACAAATGTCCAAGCATCAGCAAATAGAGCAAGTGAGGGAGATGAACATTTACGGGCACGGGAAAAGAAGAACGTTACATTTTTCTTCAGTGTCATTTGAGCAAATAGACCCAGCGACAATAACAGATTGTCGTCCATGATGAATTCTTCTCTAGGCGGAAATACATCTTTCGTGGCCTCCAGCAGTTACGGTTTCAAAGAGAGAGAGAGAGAGAGAGAGGCAGGGAGGGAGAGAGAAAGAGAGAAATTCAATGTGAGTTATATAGAAGATAGAAAGAAGTGTAGAGCTGGGAGCGTTTCGTCAACATTATGATGACGTGTTAAAGCCAAACCAAGTGTGTGTGTGTGTTTTTTTTTTCAGTTTTTTTTTCTTATAAATTATTTCTACTACAAGAAACACATATTTTATTTTATGCAGAAACTTGTGGGTGAATAAATGAATGTTGGAAAGGTAAATAAAAAAAATGTGTGGTATTATACGACGTAACATATGGAGTCCAATCCTTTGAAAGAACCTTTTCTTGTTGTTACTTAATTTCAACGAAAACAATTCTGTCATTTCAAGAGGTTTATAAGAGTGTTTACTTTCCGTCAACTGGTAATATGTTCCAATGGGGAGAAGTTTACTATACATTTAAACTCAGAGTTTTTTTTTTTTTTTAAAATTAAAATTCGGAACATTTCCGTGAGAAAGTATTGTCCGTCTTCAGGGAAATTAAAGGATACACGTACAATTAATTGTCTTTAAAATGTTTAAGCTTGGGTTATTGTACGTACAGATATACTGGCTAGGCAAAGTGTTTGTACTTAGAAACTTCGCCCAATAGGAATTAATTAGAAATTAGGAATTGAGTCGATTTACAATTGCTGGACCTTTAATGATTAACTCCAGGTCTTCAAATCTCTTGTATATTTCTAAATCAGTGCAAAACCCCGTTTGGGGTAAATGGAAGAGTGACGCAAGAATTCTACTCACAAAAGAAGTGATATCTATTTTGCGAGTGACTTCCTTTGTGTCACTATGGAGAAAGTATTGCCTTTGTAATAAAATTAAGAGACAGCATCCTTCCGCCATAGTGACACAAAGAAAGTCACTCGCAAAATAGATATCACTTCTTTTGTGAGTAGAATTTTTGCGTCACTCTTCCATTTACCCCAAACGGGGTTTTGTACTGATATCACTTATTTTGTAAGGCTGCCTATAAAATTTAAAAAATACAGTAATTTGAATTAAAAGCTTTTTTTTTAAAAAAAAATGTGTTCCTCAGGGTTTCAACTTCCGAACTTACACAATTTTCTTTAAAAAAACACTCGACCGGGATTCGAACCCGCGAACCCACGTGGCAGAGTCAAGAAGGCAAATTATTAGGCTACCGAGGCTTCGCGCTTGCAGTGATGGAAACAGATATTTATTGGAAACGGACGGTGGTCTACAAGGACTCCTGTCTTGTAACAAAGAAAAGTATTTCCTGCTTCTAAACGTGATTTATAGCATTCTGAGTATATTGCAACAAGTCAGTAAATGTTGAATGATTTTGTTGAAGACTATTGCCTATAAAGCACAGTTTGTTTCGATTAAAGGACGAGGTGGATAACCGATAATGTGTAGCATTTTTTTCTCATAGCAACAAGGGGCAGGATGCAATCCCGCGCAAAACATGCATTTATATTCTTGACACAAAGTACATTTTAAATTACTCACCATAGGAACGTGGAGGTTAGATAAAATTGGGTACGGTAATGTATCTTTACATTTTTTCTCCTTTACGTCATGCCCAGATGAGTGGAGCAGCGGCGGAGAGTGTTCTCCGTACGGGCTCGTATTTAAAAAGTGACACGTGTCACTATGGTGGAAGGATACAAGATCGATTTTGCTCCATATCGCGAAAACCGTAAGTCCTATCAAAAGTCTAAGCTTGGATTTACCCCAATTTCATGGGGTCCCGCAATGAACCCCTAAAACCCCCCGGTACCACCCATTTGGGGCTAAAACAAAAAGACACACAGAATGACGGACATACCTTTCTATCATTTGTGAAAATTTTGTGATTCGGTTAAAAAGTCGTAACTTTTGAACCGTTCCACCGATTTTAACGTATGATACACCGTTTGAAACGCATTGAAGCGTAGAATAAGATCCAGTAAGTTTCGGCTGCCTATATGGTCTGGGGTCAGTGCTATCCTAAAAAATGTGAAATTTTGATAGTTTTTTCAAAGCGCCCTAGGGTGTCCCAAGGAGATCCTACCGACCCATTTCTTTTCCTGTGTCTTAGTATTGGAAAGAGCTTTCAAATGTAAGTTCAAGCATCGAAATCGGACTTATACTTCGGTAGATCCGAAACTAACTGTATACTATCTGAGTGCCGCTAACAGTGTCCTTTGCCAGCGTCACTCGAAGAACTGCCGTTCTTCATGATTCTAACTTCTCATTTTTCAAACTTCATGTAGGGGAGAGTTCCCAATGTCGGGATACTTTTGGAATACCTATTTATTAAGAAAAAAAAAATACAAATGTGCTATTAAGAAAGAAAATACATACATTAAACTTAAACATTCTTTTTCAGTGTTCTTAAGTTTCGTAAAATTAAAAGAATACCAAAAATAACATACACGTGTTTAAGAAAATATTACAATTGTGCCATCTGAGGAAACAGATATCTTGAGTTGGGGCAGAGCAGTTCCCAAGACGGGACACTCTGATTAGTCTGATTCATCGTACTGAGCACAGTAGTAAACATCTTCTGTTGTATCTTCACAAGATAAGTGTCTCCACTTATGACATCCTACGCACTGAATCCACCATCGCACACTTTAAGCAATCCAAATATTGATTTGTTCTTCTAGTTCGGCCTATTTATTTTGTAATGCGTAGCTACCCCAGAAGGTGATGTTTTGCTGAGGTCCATCTACCTTCCAGTAAGTTTGGTTTTCGTTTTCTTAAGCGTTGTGGGGCGGTTAGAAGTAGCGATGTGAACGGCTCGCTCGGCTCGGCTCATGGCTCGATCGGCTCGAGTCGTCCTGAGCCGCGGCTTGCACTGAGCTGAGCCGAACTGAGCCGATTGACATCCCTAGTTAGAAGTTGGAATTTTCGTCAAAGAATATTTTCACATGGTTAAATTACTATTGTCATCCCAGTGTTGAACTGCTTGTCTTGTCCTTTGTACTGATTGACGAACTCAGCGTAGGAAGTGGACTTAAGTCGTAAAGCTATAAATGTAATGATTGACCCCTAGACATTTTGGTACAAGTTTGGTATGGGTGGAAAAACATTGATGATTGATCCTCACATGACGAAGGAGGAGTAGGTTCAATATTGCAGACTAGGAATGATAATGACCCGTGAGGTAGACATACAGAAGATTCCTAACTATAGTTATTTCTTTTCTCCGGTTATTAGTGAAACTGTCTTTTCTGCCATTCCTACAATGGAATATTGTTTCCTCTTAGGAGCTGCATGCGTGTCCCCTCTTAAGAACTCTGTTCCGTACAGTTTTCGCCTCCTTTTACAATTTCCCACGCTTTCATGGCGTTACAACTCTTTGTCTAAAATAAGCTATTCGTATGTTTAAAACATTGTCTATAAGTGCGCTCAAACGACAGAAAACTCAGTTTCAATAACATTTTAGAAAACATGATTCAAAGTTACATATTCTTCTTCTTCTTTCTTTTTCTTCTTCTTCGTAGTCCGTTGCCTCTAATATTTTCTGTACGCTTCTTGAGAACTCTTCATACAGAGACCGAGCAATAGCAACACGATGCAGTTTTCTAGACAGTGGCGTCACTGTACCATCGTATGACCCGTCCCAACTTAGGCAACTCTCCCCTATCATAAAGACTATATATCATTATGTTGACATAAAGACCTAGCTATGTTGTCCTAAAAAATATCTTTTGCAAACTAAATTATTACTCTATATCGTCAGCATAAAACATATATTGAGATCCAGGGGTGACCAACAGCTGGGCCGCCATATAATTTTGTCCGGACCGCGGAATGATAAAAGCAATAAATAAATTATGTGTATTCTCGTTTCAGCTAATAGTTTCGAGCGGATACTTTATGGTTGGTACACTAGTTATGTTTTTTAGTGCTAATCACGCCCCGTGACGCTACTGAGCGGCCCGCGTGCAGAAAGAAGTTGGCCACTCCTGATTGATATTTCGAGTAATTTCAATGATATTGTCAAAGGCGGCCCCAGGTGTTTGTAACACAAAAACACCAAACATCAAATTCAAGATTAAAGGGTGGTTCATATTCCACGTAAAAGCAGGGTGCGAAATCTTCTTAGGTGTAGTAGTGACGGAGAGTACTTGATCTTCCGTATGAAAATAAAGACATGCAGAGATCAAGGTTACAATATAAGAAGTAAAAGTGCGTTAATTATTTATTTAACTTGACAAAGTTTTGTTTGAATCTTCAAACATTTTCAGGGTTTGATTTTGAGCATAGAATCGTGATCAGTGTAGCCAGTATGTTTCTTTTTTTTCGTTCTTGTAATGATTGTCCTCTTTTATATTTTATAACGTATACCAAAACAATTGTGACAACCAAAACCCGGGAGAGAAGAACGTACCAGTAATTGAAATGTTTAAATCAGTAAACAAAATCACAAGACGAAGAAAATGTTTCAAGTTTCAAGAGAAACATTCTTGAATCAAAATGAATAATTAAAGAAAGTACGTACTTTTCTATTATAATATTAACGAAATTAGGTAAAATATGCAAGCTGGTAGCATTTAGCTTTCTGAAAACTCTTCAGTTACATTTTGAAAACAAATGCAACAAAGTTGAACAAATATAATTAAAAGCTCTATTTGCAATTATTATTGATCTATTTATTTTCTAACTATTAGGTAAGTGCAAAAGTTCTACCTTTTGAGTGTTCATATAGAAGTGCGAACAACACAAAATGGAACTCACCTAGGACTGTGGATAATCGCCATCACAATCGATCACCTCTTGCCATCTTTTTGATGGATGGATTCCACGGCGATAAATGGATGGATCCCAATGAATCCCACGCCGATAAAAATTCTGATGTTTGAAGTCCAAGAACTGTTACTGGGGTAAAATCTCTCAACCGAAGTCTATCAACTTTTGACGGATGATGACAACAACGTGTGCCGAGGCGTTATTATGTTCGATGATGTTTCCTTGGGGATTGACGAGGCCTGGTTGCTTTGATCGCAATGCTGCTAGCGGTCTGTCCATCTGTTGACAGTTGAAGTTGGCATTAACAGTTTGACGGCTCAGAAACGCGACACACAGTCCACCGATGGTTTACGTTCCGGAACAGAACCAACTTCTTATTACCCGTGACAATGCGTGTCAAGAGAAAAGCAAAAAGACAAAGCCGTCTTTCAACTGTTGTCCTTTGAACCTGGAAGGTTCACGCTAATTCCTCTACGGTTGGATTTGGGTTGTTTCATATGTCATGGTGGAGATCCTCTTCGGAAAACATTGACGGACGTCCAGACCGTGGTTGAACTTGCAGTTTCTGTCTCCGTTTCTGAAGTTTCGAAACCACCGACGACATCACTTGCATCTTTACCATTCACTTGCCGAATGTTGGAACAATCTCACGCCGGGTTACTGACCTTGTCAAGCTCAAAAAATAACCAATGTCTTGCTGTACTTCTTATCGGTCTCTATTTCACCGACAGGATACGCTGTCCCTATTAGGGATGTCAATCGGCTCGGCTCAATATGAGTGAGCCACGGCTCGGCTCTTTGTGAGCCACGTCTCGGTTCGACTCGGCTCAGAGCGAGCCACGGCTCGGTTCAGCTCGGCTCACGGTGAGCCGACGCTCGGTTCGGCTCGCTGTGATCCGGGGCTCGGTTCGGCCCAGCTTGCTGTGAGCCGCGGCTCGGTTCGGCTCAGCTCAGTGCGAGCCGCGGCTCAGGACGGCTCGAGCCGAGCCGAGCGAGCCGTTGACATCCCTAGTCCCTATCTGTACGTGTGGATGCTCTAATGTCCTCCTGATTACGTGGTTACTGACTCATGCACTGGCAGCGCCTACTGTGAGGCTTGTACACCGCTAATCTGTGACGTGTGAAAACAGGTAGACGTTTTGCACTTACCCAATAGTTAATAAACTTTATACATTACGTTTAGGAAACGCAAAACAAATGCAACAAAAATGTTGCTTGACTCACACAATAAAATAACATTTAAAAGAAAATCAAAATAAAACAAAATAATTACTTTATTGGCCTAAAATTTAAAGTTCAAAATTCATCAAAATTGTTTCATCATCATTTAGAGCAGAAACAGAAACAAGTAAAATACGAAAACATGCCCTGCAATTAAATAGATCGTAATTATCACAAACAGAAATATTGACAAATAATTTCCTATAATTAGCTTTAATACAATTGTATAATGGATTTGTCTATTCATATACATCTGTTGTATCATTATCCCCAGCCCTATAATGTTCTTTCCTTGTCTATAAAATGATCAATCAAATCTATGTGTCACACAACATTGTTACTATTGCATACTGCAATTATCTGTACACCATATTTGTTTATTTGATTATATCACTCCGCATTCACCTTCTATTTTAGATTGTTTTCCTTTCAGCGTTCATTAAATTGTAATAGCATGTCGCTTATTATCTCTTTTCAATCAAATATATCTATCTTTGTAGCATTATTAGTGAATTAGTTGTTAGTACAGACGTTACTAAATAGAACAGTGCGCAATGTAGGTTCTCAGTGCTGAATACGAACAGTTTTTGAATGCAGTGATTAAAATCATGCTTCTTTCTCCTCAGTAGATGGCGCTATTCTTAAAACAGGTATGAAAGCCATACAATCTGTACATGTAAAGTTTATTATAGTGTATTTATTTTTATAAATATAAATATTCTGCCAGTTTGTTGTAAAACGTTCCCGATAACTATATCCAGGGCGAGCCAGGGTGCCGACCGCAGACCTCAGGGATCGCCTTGTCACTTTGTTTCAATTACTTGCTTTTTATATTTTCAACAAAATATCTTTTACGTAGAAAGTATATACAGAATTTACTAAATCGAGATATCTGATAGTCTTACACTGCTTTTTCTCTGTGCCATTGTGTTAAAAGCCACAAGAATTTAAGTTTTGGTAGAGTTTTAGTGGGAAAAGGTCAAATTTGTTTCCTGGTCAGTGCTTTGTTCACAAGTATTGTTCATTATTCTTTAGTTAAGAGTGTCATTATTCATTAATGCTATGTTTCAAAAGTACATAATACATTATTTACACAGTTTTTGCCAAGCTCGTATAAGGGTTTGAGAGAAGCTGCCACACATTTTAGTCTTGTGGAGGAATTAAAAGAAACAGAATAACAAAAGTTTGCACAAATATATATTGAATTGCCATGCTGTTACTGACAGAATTACTGTACATGTGAGGGGTAAGATTCACATTTTGATAGGTCGGATTAAAGATTCATATATCCGTTGTGTATGCATGGAGCTTCAATGCTTGTAGATTTAAATAGGATCGGGTTTGTGTAATGTCTTAATCTGGGTTGATAATATTTTACAGGAAATATGTATATGAAGTTAGTTTTGTCATAAATATATTTGTATGGGAGAAAATAAAAATGTGACATTAGCATCTAATAATTGATTGAAAAGTCTTGGAACACCATTTTCTTTTAAAATGGTTAAAGAAATAAAAGCATCATACATAGGTGCTGGCTATAAGGCGTTAATGCCATCTTGAAATCGCTCATCTCATAATTTAACCTGATTTTTTTTATATAGAAGAGAATTGTTTGATGTTTTAATTTGACCATTTAACTTTCTTGAAACACTTTTACGTTATAAATAGTTTTCTTAACAAATCTATCTGCAATTCACTCAGAAGAAAATGATGTAGATGTCGCAGATGTAATGAAAGAAGAAGTGGATAAAGTACTTCGAGGGATGAAGTACGGAAAGACGCCAGGAGAAGATGGACTCACAGCAGAGATGTTTAAATGGGGAGGTGAAAACATGAAAGAGGAACTTGCGAAATTATTCTCGATGTGCCTGAGGAAGAGAAAAATACCCAGAAGTTGGAATAATGCTGTTATAATTTTGTTGTACAAGAAAGGGGACAAAGAACGCGTCGGAAACTACTGACCAATTAGTTTACTGTCAGTCCTATACAAAATGTTCACCAAAGTTATTTTGAATCGTATTGAACGGGACTTCGATTTTAACCAGGGAAGGGAACAAGCCGGATTTCGTCGTGGATTTAGCACAATGGACAACATACAAACATTGAAAGAAGTTATGGAAAGGACTAATGAATATGAACTTTCACTGTGTTTGGGATTCATAGATTTCGAAAAAAAATTCGATTCGGTCTCCTTGTCAGCAGTACTTAAATCATTTGAACATCAAGGCATCGAAAATGCGTACATCAAGCTACTGCGAAACATTTATTCGACTGCCACTTCTGTCATTATACTACATCAAGAAAGTGAACAATTTTAAGTTGGAAAAGGGGTAAGGCAAGGAGATTCAATTTCCCCAAAACTGTTTTGTGCGGTCCTGGAGAGAGTGTTCCAGAATTTAAACTGGGATGAAGTTGGAATTAAAATTAATGGCGAATATCTTCATCACCTACGGTTCGCTGATGATATAGTCCTGTTTGCTTCAAGTGCAGAAGAACTACAAACCAGAATGGAAGAACTGAGTAACGAGAGTTCGAAAATAGGCCTTAAAATGAATTTAAGTAAAACAAAAGTAATATACAACCAACATGCTGCAAAGAAGGAAATGAAGATTAACGGAGAGACAATAGGCAAAGTTGATGAGTATGTTTACCTAGGACAGCTCAAAACATCGAATGCAAAGTTGACTGATGAAATAAATAGAAGATACAAAATGGCGTGGAGTTCGTTTGGAAGACTACACTTTATTTTCAAAAGCAAACTACCAATGTGTCTGAAGCGTAAAGTTTATAATCAATGTGTCTTACCTGTAATGATGTACGGCTGTGAAACTTGGACATTGAATGCGCAAACGACTCAAAGATTGAGAGTCACACAAAGAGCAATGGAGAGGTGCATGCTAGGAATAACCTGGAGGGACAGGAGGACAAATGAATGGATTCGCGCACAAACGAAGGTAGAGGATGTAATCAAGACTGCGAAGAAGCTGAAGTGGAAATGGGCAGGTCACGTAGTTAGACGAACAGATGGAAGGTGGACGATAAATGCACTACATTGGATTCCTAGAGAAAAGAAGCAACCGAGACGACGTCCGAATGCAAGATGGGTAGATGAAATCAAGCGTTTTTCAGGAGCTACATGGATGAGGATATCAGCAGACCGAGATATGTGGAAAGAAAAGGGGGAGGCCTTCATCCAGCAGTGGATAGAAAACGGCTGAACATGATATATATATATATATATATATATATATATATATATATATAGAGAGAGAGAGAGAGAGAGAGAGAGGTGTGTGTGTGTGTGTGTAAGAGAGAGAGAGAGAGAGAGTGCTTGTGTGTATATATGTGAATATTTCGTTATACTGTGTTGCACTTCTTTTGTTATATTCTGTTTTCCTTTTCTGTTGAGCACAGAGATCGAAATGGAGCGAGCGAGCGTTCCGTCTCGTCACTGTAGTAATCATAGGCACAAAAGGAATTCAGCATGTTAACAAAGGTAAGAGCGTTCCATTTCGTGAAAATTTCCATTTTTAGCCCTGGTTGAACACAATTATTTTTCGTTTCCAACATACGTTTGTTAGTTCACATACGTTGTAAAATGTGTATTAATAAACACTTAGATGTAATGGTAGTGGATAGATGTAAAAGAGGACCAGAAACCCTTTAATGCAATGCAACTAACTTAAAAAAGAAATAAATAAAAATAAATTGGATTGAATTTTTATCAGAAAACGTTCCTGAAGTTAGTTTTAACGTAACGTTTTCCTTGTAAGTGTTAATAGCATATGAACATAATGTGCAAGGAGCCGTGTATCATTTGTAGTGCTTGTTTAGTGCCTTCTCTTACCATATATTAAAATTAACTTTAACTAACATTTTTGTGATCAAATTTTAGTACAAATAAGATAGTCAATTTCAAGATGTTAGCCATGATGATAATACTCCTTGTGTATAATGGCCTAGATCCAGAATAATAGGTATACATTTTTTAACTGTTTGAAAATGGAAAGGATGTTTCCAGACTTTTCAATCAAATAATTCTTACTAATATAACATTTCATTATCTCTCACAGTACTTCACAAACGTATTGGGAGTGAAATTCTAGCCTAGGCTGTTAAATTACACGGCCCCTTTTTGTTTAAAAGAAAATCTAGGAAGATTCAACATGAGCGACGTGGAGATAGCGGCCATGATGAATATACCGCCTAACGTCTAACGTCTTACGCCATGTACATGTTTCGTTTCTTTATGCGTTTGAAAAATAAAAGGGTGGTTCCAGATACTATATTCACTCTGTAAGGACATAATCTGAACTTTCTTTTTCTTGATCATAGATATCAAATCAATTCCTCTCGACTGGTCAAAATTTGCGTGAGTACATACTTTTGCATTCTAAACACTTTCAAAGAAATATTTTTTTATTCTCTATACGATCAGAATGTTTGGTTGAAACACTCCTGAGTAAAGCCCAAAGAAAATCCGTGGTGATATAGTAATACAACTATCCATTATATTGTCATCAAATTTTACCATACTTGTTAAAAATAATCTAAATTCAGAAAAAATCTAAAATTTAGAAACATGTTTATTGTTGGTTATGATAAATTATTGTTTTCTTGTATGATTTACAGGCATTTGAATCCATCAACAAGATGTCTCAGATAATTCTGTTCTTCTTTGCCGCACTGGGAAGTTTGTCAATGCTTTGCTTGTGCCAACAGCGGACAGATTACACTGACAGACTTCTACCACAATTCAAACCTGAGGAATCTGCTTTGCTTACAACGATTATTTCACGGTATGATAGGACAACTTCTAGTACGAGGAAAGTAACCATACTTTGCGAGAAATTATCTACGTTGAAAACAATTGTTTTCTCAGAATTATTTGTCAAATATCAGGTGCTTATACACAACATAGAGTTGGAAACTGCTTCATATCAAATGACAAATGAATTTTCATCCACAATCGGTCAAAGCAACATTACTGTTATGTTAATTGAAAATATTTTCTCTCTGAGAAATGTGGTAGAAGTTGGTCGAAAAATGTTTTATTGGAACTCCGAAGCAACGTTCATTATCATCGTAACATCTTTTGAACGTACAACAAAAACACTTCTTCGTCAAATGTTTAATACAACTTGGTCCTCAAGTTTATTAAATGTGATCCTAATTTTACGTAAAAGTATCACCAGCGATGATTGTGAATATGTCCTGACTGTGACCTACAATCCATTTTTGGGTAAACTTGTCACCGGCTCTTTTCACAAAACGCCAACGCACGGAATTGTAACACTATCATCAACGTCTATACCGTTGTATTTGAGAAATTTGTATGGTTACCCGTTGAAAATTACTACTGGTTCAGATTTTATGCCTTTGCTGAAAGTTGTTCGTCGTAGCAAGTCTCAATGTGAGCATTACGGAGTGTTTGGAGACATGTTTGACAGTTTGATAAGTTACATGAACTTTACCCCTGTCTATATAAATGCTGACTTCAGTACTTCTAATTCAGGTATGCGTTTACCAAATGGTTCTTGGACGAATCTTTTGGGTGACTTACAACAAGGCAAAGCAGACATATCTTTACGGGCTACTCAAATCATATACGAACGGTTCCAATTTTTCAGGTTTCCAAATCCATTAATCATTAGCAACCTTGCATTAGCAGTGCAAAAATCTAAACCGTTACCTAAGTGGATGTCACCTGTTTTACCATTTAAACCAGGAACGTGGTTAATGATATTTGCATCGTTTGTTGTGATGCAACTAACCATAATGTTGCATAAGTACATGAACAACCGTCTTATAGATCGTGTAAAAATCTTTGAACAACTGTTGTGCATTCTGTTGCATATATCAATGCGCCAGCCAAACAAATTTAATGAAAGATATTTTATTTTCTTATGGATACTCTTTTCTCTGGTAATTAGTTCTTTATATGAAGGAAGCATTTTGTCCTTTCTAACAATTCCTCGACATTTACCACAAATCAGCAGAATTGACCATATTGCCGATGCAGGAATAACCGTATTAAGTAAAGCTACCATGTTAAACTTTATGAAGTTGAGTGCCAATCCTCGTATTCGAAGATTGTATTCTAGCTCACGCGTAGAGGAAAATATTACGAAAGCATTGTTTGATGTAAGTCATGACAAATCGCTAGCAGCTCTCAGTGTTGTTGAACAATTGAAGTACGATATGAAACTTTTGGTGTCATGTGGCGAAGGTGATCATGGGTACCACATAGCTGAAGAGAGTGTGAAATTGTTTATTTCCTCTTTCTGTGTCCCACGTGAATCTCCCTATCTACGTCGCATTGGCAATTTAATCATGAGAGCCCTTCAAGCTGGTTTGGAACAGAAGTGGATGCTTGATGCAATGAAAGAAGCAGAAGACCAGAATTGTTACCATTCTTGTAGGTCAGATAGGTTAAGTATTTTGAAGCTTCAAGATGTTCAGTTTTGTTTCATTGTTCTTTGTTGTGGTTTAGCTATTGGAATTTCAACAATTGTAATGGAAGTGTGTTTTTGGAAGTATAAACAATACAGAAGAAAGAACCGTAAAGTGATTAAGGAGTAATCAATCACCAGTGCCTTCACCTAGAACTGAAAGGAGATTATGGTAACGGGTGAAACATGAAAATTTTACATGCGAGGAGAAAAATACATTTACATTTAAGGGTTTGCAACGGATTATCACAGATTAGACGCTAGTTCGAGCCCTGCTGGATGTGAAAATTAGTCTCATGCCAATTCAGAGATTCTATCTTGAATTAAGACCTGGAAATTTCCTTCTGCCTTCCCTTTCCCACGAACTTTATGAGAAAGGTACGACACAGAACAATTTTAAAGGTATAACATATTTTAAAGTTGATTTTAAACTTATAGTCTGTTGAACTCACACGAATGGCCGTAGCTCAGTCGATGGAGCGTTTGTTTAGTAATTGGAAGGTCCTGTAAACGATCCAGTGGCCACACATCGTGACTGCTTATCCATGTTTTAATGGATACAGGCCACAGGCTAATGCTGGGATTGTACCTTCAAACTCGGTCCTGGTCGAGTTTCCCCCTACCCTATTATTACCTGAGCAAAAGTTACCTAAAGGCAATAAATACAGTATATTTAAACCCAATCGTTTAAACTTACTATAGATAACTGTGTAAGCACATCTTTCACAGTTAGTACAGCTCAGTGGATAAGAACTTTGCACCATTCTAGTGAGGACCCAGGATCCAGGAGTACCTCAGGACACCAATCATGGAAGATAAGAAGAAAAGCCCTACATTAATTACAGAGTGTCTGCATTATTACTTCATGTGATTGTATATTCTTAATACGAGATTTTGAAATAATAGATACGTATCTGATTGTTCATTTTGAAGCAGATGCCCTTTGACAACAATCATTATAGTTGGATACTTGACCAACATTGAGAAATGATATTTAAGGTATTAGCACCTGTAGGTTAATTGTGCGAAACATCTGGCTTACTGTGGAATAACAGTTCTGACGAGATTCCAATTTACCGTGTGTTTGCTTGCAGCCTATTGACAGCGTAGTAACAATCAGTTCGGAAACGTATCTACTACAATCTTAGAATTAATTATGCTTCATTATGCATGTAATTTGTTTAATTGAGAACGATTCTAAACTTAACCTGTCGAATCTAAACTGACTTAAAGGAACACTATAACGTAGTTTAATCTAATGTATTCTTAAAGCATCACGTTTGCATGATTGTTCCGCACAGCACTCTGAGAATATAATCATGCATTATTACAGGATCAGGGTGTTTTGAGAAAAAAATATATGTACACCTTAAGACACCCTTTCATTTAAAATTAAATTGAATCTGTATTGTAGCAAAAAAAAAGAAAAAAAGTAAGTAGCTGTTTTAACGGGTTTGCCGTGCTAAAATGCCGAATTAATCATATACCTAAACTATGATGATACTATCAAGCCGCCCATAACTCAGTGGTAGAGAGTTGACGTAGCATTGAGCAGGTCGTGGGTTCGATCCCAGTAGTCAACCGTCCTGACTGAGGTGTTTCCTCACTCCCACCAGGCAAATGGCACCTTGAACACAGGCCCTGGCTGACACCTTTTCGAATCCTTTCCCCTACCCTATCCTGGGCTGAGACTTAGATGCCTACAGGCCATAAAATTCATTATTATTATGTTAGTGATTCATAAACTAACCAATATATATAACCAAGACAATACTATCCAAGACATATCAATCAATGATTTAACCACCAATCAATCTTGCTCAATGTGATATTAAATAATATTATAATGTCAAGTGAATCGAATAAATCTATTTTTTTAAATCAAAATAACAGCATTATAAGCAGAAAAGTGTTTTTTTTTTTTAGAATGCAGGGATGCATATAGTAATAAATACAATCAGAGAATATATTAAGCAAATGATAATACACATGTATGCTATATTATAAAACAGATCATTTCAAGCAATTTATATGCTCTTTCATAAATACTTTATTTATTGTTTAGTAATATGAGATTTCATTTACACTAGATTTCAAAAGATATACAACCAGATTATTTCTTTACTTGTTTGATGTGTGCCGTCCCAATTGCCGTGGCGTTTTACCAGGATTAAAGCAAAGTAGCACATGATTTATTTAGTTTAGTAATGACGTTCTTTATTCTCATCCAGCTCTCACCATATTAAATTATATTGACGACAATATTTACTTTGTAAAACGAAACTCTGACGTAGATGCAAAAGTTCTTCGGCCCGCTGACTTTTCCTTATGTGGTCATATTTTTCATGAAACTACAGGAATAGTACTCAAATAGGAAGAAAACATATTTATGTCGCGTTACGAAGGATTTTAGTGATCATTTTTTAAGAATATTATGAAATGGTATAACAAATTAAAATTGTATATATTTTTTTCTAAATGATTGTATTTATTAAATCACTTTAAACTCACAAACTTCCGTAAATGATTATTACAACATTATTAGAATTTATCCTTTTGTTTCACTGCAATAAATCAATTTATTAACGTTTCGACTTCATTACAAAAGTGCAGACCGAAGTACTCGTGTGATCTAGGGAGTTAGGCTGGCGTCTCCAACGTTGTGAGTTCCAAACCCAACTGGAACATGGATGTTTGTTTATTTTAAACATGCATTGCATTCATATAATCATGACGGGCTGAAGTCAAAGTTACTAAACTGACCCATAGGAAATGAAGATTTTTTTTCTCATTGCATAAATCTGAATAATGGTCACGCCGATATAATTTTTAAAAAATCTCAGTTTCCGAACTCGAGGTTAGGCATGGTACCGAGATCGAGACCTGTCTTGGTCTCGTGTCGCATTCGATACCAAGACCGAGATCGAGACTAATGTCTAGGAAATGAGACGAGACCGAGACTCTATGCATCGAGACTTACTCGAGACGAGACCAAGACCGAGACTTATCATTCGAGACTCGAGACGAGACCGAGACCTGCCTCTCGAGGCTCTCGTCTCGATCGAGACTGAAAGGTTTATTTCCATGAATGTCGATAATATTAATTTAATGCTTTTTTTATGTTTTATACTAGAAGAAGTCTTGTGACAATTAGTTTCATTCTGATAAGTTTTATTTAACATGATATATTATAGTTTAGAAATATCACTGTAAGTCATGTAATTAGTCAAATTCTCAATGCCAAACTGTTTTCTGTTGTCTTTCAACAATAATATAAATGTGTTGGAGATTGATTTGGGGACGGATAAATACAGGCATTTATTTTCTTCTGCGAATTTTCATTCCCATGCTTTCTCCCTGCTGATAGTCTTTTACTTCTGTTGGCACTGCCCCATTTACATCAACCTCTACTAGGCTGATCCCGTAAACACTGTAAAACATACATCAAGATGTCAAACTGTATAAATTCTAATATAGGTGTTTTCTTACACCCTTTACGTATTATATTTTTAAAATATGGAAATATTTTTGCAATACTAACCTTAGAAACATATAGGGAAACAAGTAAGTCGGAACTAGGTGACGGGACACCTTAACAGCACTTCCAACTATCTTCGTAGTCCTGGTAGTTCCTGATTTGAAAGTAGTCGACAGACAGACATAGCGATTGTATAAGACTTCCCAGCACTTGTTGCTGAAAGCTAAATGTGGTATAAAGTTTCCCTGTAGGAACTTCTTATTTTATGCAGAGGAAAATCTGCACAACCTATCACGTAAATATAGCTGTACATTCGATAAAACAATATCGTTTATATAAAAATCAAGTGAGGCGAAGCGAGCGTTAAATTTGTATGATCTATGTCGTTGGTGAAGTTTCGCCGAGACCTCTCGAACGGCAACTCAACAACCTTCGTAGCCTTAGTGGTTCCTGAGTCGAAAGTTGTCAACAGACGGACATAGAGGGAATACAAGATTGTACATAGTATGTCTTACTGCCTTAGATACAGCAAGGTTATTTTTTTACCTATTAAGCTATGCTTTGCTATGATTGTTGGAATGATATTTTAATCTGATATTACGGCTTATTTGAAATACCAATGTGCTTATTTCAGTTTATAAAGTTCGCAATACAGTTATTTAAAAGCAGCGCCTACCGGGAACATGCTTCACTATTTGCTTTATGTATGGTGCAACTATAATCCATACGGTACCTATGATCATGGGAACTGGTTCTTTTAATCAGTCAAGAGCAGTATTGTAAGCTAATTGATTCGTGTGACAGTGGAGTTAGCTAAATGGTATTTTCAATTTCTTTGTATTTGATTATTGCCTTGTACAAAAGTTGACAATATGTAAAAAAAATTATCACATACTATACATTGTTAACATTTTTGTTAACGTTGCTAGGAATTTTCAGGTAAGTTTTAGAGAATTTTTAGTATTTCATGTTGTTTCATTGTAATGAAGGTAAACTAGAAACTTTTCGTATGATTATCTGGATATTTTCCGTTTCCAGTTTTGCACATGCGCAGAATTAGACAACTGTTTCTTATCATAGCTGTGCATGGATTGTTGATCAAGAGTTTGCTGTAGCTATTTGGTCAGTTCTTATTTTGGTAGAAATGGGAAATATTTTGAGTGAATGAGAATTCTGAACACTAATTGACAATCAAAAAATTATTAAAATGTGGCATAAGTCGTGGGATCAATTTAGTTTATGTCTTTGGGATTCAGTCAACATAATTCTAACACTCTATCCTGTTTAAGTGGAAATTTACAGCAGTCATTACGACGGTGGAGTTTTGACTCAAGAAGCCGTGTTCAAATCTTTTTCAGTGTCTTTTTTCGTTTGCTCCCAGCATTCCTGAGAACTGTATGACGGATGCCTTTTATTAGCCATTCCCAGGTAGCTATTGTTGCCTAGCTTTTCTCTGGAATGTTTCGGGAAATCTTTAACAGTGTAGGTCCATTTATTTCTATACATCTATCTGGTAGAAAATTTCGACTAAAATGTAAATATTTAATTTTTAACGTAATAATTATTCAGCCAATTTAAATATAATTTAGAAATAGCAACACTTAAATGTTACGTATACCAATTTCGCAATTTGTGGTATAACATGGATCCGTTTCCATAATAGAAATATTTTAATGCATCTCACTTATTGGTATTCTACCATATATATCCTAAATAAAGCTTTTTATTTCTTTAATGTTTTTCTCTCTATTTCAGAATATTATTTCTAATCTAACCTTCAAATTACCAATGTAACAAAGTATGTTAATATCATATTAATATTCTTGTTCTTGTACTGAGATCGAAAAGCTTGCGTACGCATTTCAAATGAGTCAAAGGACAGCAACTTTATCGTCTTTCAAGACTCTCGAGACGAGAGCGAGACTAACGTGTCGAAACTGAGACTGAGACGAGACTGAGGTTTACAATCGAGACCGAGACCAAGACTAAGACCGGAATTTTCAGGTCGAGACGAGACCAAGACCAAGACTGTCTTCAAAAATCGAGACGAGAACGAGACTGACGTCAGTCTCGTCTCGTCTCGATGCCATCTCTACTCGAGGTCTCCGAAAGCATGGGAAGATGAACGTTACAGCGTTTGACTCCGAAAACTGATAACCATGCATACCTCTTAGTGGGTTTATAGAAGTCAGAATTGCTAAATTTAAAATATAATTGCAATTTGTCTTGTTAAATGAGAAATGCCAGGACGTTCACGGAAGTTCTGCATCAATGCGAGACGACATCTCGTCAGAAGCCAACAATAATTCATTTGTCAATGTCTCAGAAACCATATTCAAGAGAGGGAGAAAAACACTGTACCATAATTACATAATTACAACCGTAAATGAGAGTTTGAAGATATTTTAATGAACATTTCTCATTTACAGCAAATTAAAGAGAGCGTAAAACGTTACCCAATATTTGGTTAATTATTATTGGCTTGACCTCGAAATCTCGCTGGAGCCC
>JAGDQP010004034.1:25530-88489 GCA_022664845.1 Lepisma saccharinum | reverse complement strand
ATATATATATATATATTCTGCAGCTGAAAACACCAATGGTGCAAGTTTTTAATGACAGGACATGAAAATATAACGTCGACAGTAAGTCTCTACAGTCGAAATTGTTCTGTGTTTACTGTATTTTCTGGAGAAAAAAAAAAGACCAATAATGTTTCTTGGTTCTAACGTATGATCTGCCACTAACTATGCCATAACTATCGTAAGTACGGTAGATCCGAGCTTATTTGTTAAGTCAGGATTCTTGGCAAACGAAACCAGATTTCTTACAATTATTCAAAAATGTAATAAAATTCATGTTTAAAGTGCTTTGGTGCAATATTTACATGAAAATTACACCTCTGAGAGCAGTACTGACAATTTAAAACAGAAAGCAAGGGAACTTCTCACAGTATGGTTTCCACCAGCAATCTTTTATTTCTATTTATATTATAAAGCCACATCCCTGAAAATGTTAGAAGAAAATTTCGTTGCCTTCTAAATACATGTAGTAACAAAAAATATTGAACTTATAGTCATAATACATAGAGCTGCATATATAATATCAATACGTGGCTAATTGAACCAATCCTTAGTTTGGAATTAATCATGTCACATGTTATAGAGGGTAACCCGGAAATTGATATTATTATGCAGTTCAAAATGCTGGTTCAATGGAATGGAAAGAGAACCATAAAGAATCACATTTCTACAAGCTGAATCCTTATAATGCAGGAAATTCGAGCTGTTGTGGCCTTGTAGCGTGAAGGTTCAACCAGAAGACTGCAATACACATAAAATGCACTGCTACCAATGAAGCTAACGTGCCGCCATTTTATGGTCTTACTCGGGTACTAACAGCTATTTTCTAAAATAGATATACATTTTACAAAGGTAGTTTTATTTATGTTTAAGCATAAAGGTAATGATTTGAACAAGATTTCTGAATTTAAATTTATTTATATAAATGTTATACAACTTTACAAATCCCGTCAGTTGTAAATACTGTTTAAAGACTTTCTTATTTGGACAAAGCAGTAAATTTTGGCTCAGCCAATACAAACTTTTTTCTGTTAAATTTACTACTTTCTTTCCGAATAAAGCCTTCCGAACTAGTTTACGGTGAAGTAGTAATATTTCCATGAATTGATTCCAACACTAAACAAAAAAGTATTGTACCCCTTCCCGGTTTACACAGTTGATTGCTCCACCAAGCAGTGGGCTAGGTGAAAAAATGAAACCGAAATCCTTTCCTGGCCATGTCATGAGGTTTGGTACCGGCTCAACTTGGACATACATACGGCCAAGTTAGAAATACGTTTCAGATGAATTTACTGTTTATTTTTCATCACTCGATACCAACGTAGGGAGTATACTAAAGGAGCCATTTTTTCAGAAACTACCAACAATAAGTGAGGAATTACGGAAACAAGTGGGGCAGAGCCCAGTCGGGGGCTATGTATATAAGCTACCGTCAGGCATCAGCACCGAGCAACCTATTTGAATAATAAATGTTCCGTTGGAAAAACTGCGGCGAGACCTTTCCAACGACACCTCAACCACCTCCATAACCAAGTAGTTACCAAGTTATAAATTGCCCTCGCATCCTAGTAGCTCCCGAGTTGAAAATTGCCCTCCCACACTCGGGACCCGAACATGTGATCTGACATATCTATACGGGTTTTAACTCGTCTTTTCAAGACCTTTCCAACGATACCTCAACCACATTTCTAGCCCTAGTAGTTCCTGAGTAGACAAGTTCTCGACAGACGGATAGAGCGGTTGTATAAGGCTTCACACCACTTACTGCCGAAGCCTGTGTTCTTAATTGGAGCAACATTCATTTATCGTCAAAGTTGTGAATACGAAGCATTTTGAACTTATTTTCATAAAAAATGTTAGTGAACAGTCAGTGTAAACATCACTGTATGTATCAATTTCGCTATACTAATGTTTCCACTTTCAGTACTGTTTGGATTGCCGTAAATTGTATAAGGTATTAAAGCTGTTTCCGAACTTTCACTTACCTGAGACATGAACTCGTATGCGACAGTTTCGTGGTTCTCAAATTCTATTCTCCCAGCTGCCAGGGCACCTTGTAGAAATAACCTAAGTGGTAATTCTGCTAGTTCTGCTTTAATTAAAGCTGTTATTGTTTGATGACAAAATTGAAATATTTTTTGGCACTTCTTTTCCCACATTTCATCCTGCACAAAAAAACAAAGAACATTGAGAAACAACTTCAAACACTTCCATTATTCTAAACTGAAATTATTACTAATGACATAAATAAGCGTTATATGCACTAAGAGGATCTACAACAAAAATTTTACTTACGTGAATTAAACCTCCGTGGAGTCAGTGCTATCTAGAACTTTATCAAAACTAGAAATGTAAAAGATGATACTAAAGGAAGAAAGGAACCTACTACCTAAAGATTAATCCATTTTTAAATGTGAAGACAGGTGAAGGATGAAGCACTTAGCAACTCTTTTGTCCTTCAACTGTCTTAATATTTAATAATGGATTCATCTTTAGGTACTACGGTTCTCTCTTATTCTACTTTTACTGTCATCTTTTATGTCTTCCTTTCTGATAAAAATCCTAGATAGGACAGAAACGTCAACATTCAGTATAGAGCTGTTAATAGTTACTTCACACTGACTCCAAGGACGTTAATTCATAAATAAAACTTAAACTCACAGGAAATGCATCATACTTATGAATTTAGTCCTTGCTGACACCGTAAATATGCTTTCTCTACTCCATGTGTTAAGATAATGTTGAAATATAATCATTTGGATGTAGTCACTTAAGTACAGAAAGCCAATATCCGTACAAATACAGATACACGATATCAGAATATTCTATACGTAGCAAATTAAATATAACATTTAGTTTCTTTATACAGTTCATGTACCACTAGCATTGACACAAATATCAACACTGAAAGTGGAAAAATAAAAAATAGCTACGAAGAATCATAAAATCATTACTAAAAGCTTAGCACAGGGATTGAAATAAGTTATAAAATTCATACAGAAGCAGGTTGTATGAATTCAATTGAAATTTAAGCGATATAGGTCATGTAGTATGAATGTTTGAATGTGATTGGCTACAGTAAGTTTCCTCAGCTTAGTGACTCGCTGAATCATTTTTCAAAGATTTAAGCAGGCAGCAAGTATGGTATTTTTCACCAATGAGAGGACGTAAGTAACAAAACCGTGTCAGTGAAACGCAAAATTTGCCGTAATGTAGTACAAAGTCGTGGTTTTTATTTATCCAATTTGACGATGATTTATTGTGACTTTTACTTTTGTACTCTGGTATACTGTATAATGAGGAAGAACGGAACGGAAGATCTCAGTGGAATAACTTAACGAGTTCATATTCCCATTTATATGGGCTGATATTTGTTGGTGAATTATCAATCAACTTTTAAACTTTATATTCTATGTGGGCCATTATAATAACTATGGACTTGGCCCGTCACGATGACATGAATGCAATGAGTTTAGAATTCATAAACATCCATGCCCAATGCGAGTTTTGAACACGCAACCTCATTAACGGCGACCCAGCGCCCTACCCCACACGACTACCGAAGATTGTAATTATAAATTAATTTATGATAGACTGAACAAGAGTCAAATTTGTACGTAGATCTTATGAACGTAGTTAAAATATAATTCAAGTTGGTGGTTTGACAGACAAATTATCATTACCGGATATTTATTGAATTTAATATTTATCGTTATTATATTTCTATTTCACTCTTACAGCATTTGTTCAATAAAACTATAATTAAAATGAACATAGCACGATTTCCTTAAAATAGCATATTTTAGATATATTCCTAATACTTAATGCAGTATGTAGGAGCGCCCCCTTCCCTTCTCACGTACTCCGCTAATGACGTTTCTATTCGAAATTATTAATATTGTTTGTGTAGTGCACAGCTATTTTAAATATTCATGCATTTTTACTTTTGGCATTCACTGACTGCTTCTTCTCATTCTAAGTGAAGAAGAAATAAGCGAAGCACCAGGTTTTCCACAATTCCCTGACTTTTTCACGTTTTCCCTGCCTCTTCCAACTACAGTTTACTGGCTGTACTGTGAATTTTACGGCTTTCACATCTTAACATTTTATAAACTTCGAAGACTGAATTATGCACAGAGAGCTAAAAATAATATATTAATTACTTCTATTTTAACCATCTTACCCATAGAGTTAGGAATATAAATAGAGGGAACCTTAGGCTGTTTCGTTGGAGAGGGGAATGAAGCCAAGAGACGAGGCATTTCGGCCATATTAACTGGCCCCATATTTAGAGACCCTCTTTCCGAGTATTGCCTCTCTGAGGTGCACTCATCCTCCTATCAAAAAAGGCAATGCTCACAGTACTCGGTATAGAGGGACTCTAATGGGGCCACACAAGATGGCTACCGATGAACCGTAATTTAGCTTCATGTGACGTCATGTACGTTCTCTCTATTTTCTTCCTAACTCTATGATCTTACCATTTCAACCTTTTTGTACTTGTAAATCATTGGTACACTTTTTTGTTAGTACTTTTATTGTTTGTTGCATTAGCTGGCTTTGTTTAACCCTAGTACTTAACATTCACTTTGAACTAATAATCATCAATGTTCATAGCAGTATACTTCAGTACAGCCGATACGATATTCTAGTTTACATGATACAACTAGTTAATATGTTTTACACGACGCATTCACACTTTCATACATTTTAACGCACTCAGCTGGCAGAATTTCAGCAGCAATCTGTTGCAGTTTCTGGATATATACTTCACTTTTTTTCTTCTTTCAGGTCCTTGACTTTTCTATTGTTACTTTTTTATAAATATTATTTCCTTTGGCTATTTGTTTATATTCAAATGCATATTTCCAGCTGGTTCTTGAACCGTTCACTGCTTTTAACTTCAATTACCCTACAAATAATTTAGAACCCAGTATAAGAATTGGTTTATATCAGATTATATTGATTTTTACAAAAGTGTGTTACAGAAGTTTCCTTCCAATTATTTTTTCTTGATTCTGGTGCATCTGGGTGAAATTGAAGTCTACTGGCAAGCCTGCTTGGATTGGTATGCCAAGCAGTTAGTCTGTATGTGTCCTTCAAGGTAGTTTCCGCCATGCGTGCCTTCACTATACTTATCTCAATATTGATAGCTCACGGTAGACGCGAATGGTGTTGTCAAGTCGTGTGGCGCCTCCCTGCTGACGAAGATGTCAGAGCGAGCAAAACAAGGGAACAATGATGAAAAGCTAAATTAACACCGAACACTAACTTCCACGAATGGATCTCACACAGTAATAAACATTGTGAGTCACTTCTGAGTTATAACCACGGACCATGACTACAACCTTGGCGCGTTTCCTGAAGAAGAAAAAAAATGCCTCTTCATTGGTCACTGTGACTCGTTGCCAAGACGATAGTTTCTTGCAGCCGAAGCTGTCACTCCCTTTCTTATTTAGCTATAGGTGTACGTACGTGTTGCTGGCTGTTGTGCAACTTAGAATATAAAGTACTACTACGTGAGCGACGTTACGTTTAAGACAATGAATTCAAGCAACTTTTGAATATATTTATTGAAACCAGTAATGCAGAACGATAGAAAAAGGTACCTTCAATATGGCGTTTTTCCGTGTTAATTTCAAAGAAACTGTGTCGGCCATTTCGTGTGGAACGAAGACGACAGTGAAATTACAGATAACAGTATTACATCGCATGTTACTTAACCCAAATGGGATTATTAAGACTCTATCCCAATGGGTTTTGCTGCCTATTTCGGTTTACGTCAATTATTTAAAATTCAGTGCAGGTAAACAAAATTTAACTTTCACGGATCAAAGTTCGTTTCGTCCTTCAATAATGGGTACAATAGTTTTAAAGAAATGCTACTACTAACCTCAGGATTGTGTGCAGACACTTTTGGGACTGAATAATGTCCCAAAAGTGTCTGCACACAATCCTTAAGTTATTATTAACATTTCCTTAAAGCTAAATGAACTCATTATTGAAGTACGAAACGAACTTTGGTCCGTGAAAGTTGAATTTTCTTTACCTGCACGGCATTCTGAATAATTGACACAAAGCGAAAAAGGAAGGAAAACTCAGTGGGATTGAACATTAATTTATTTAATATAACTTTTTTTTTTTTTCCGAAATTTTGCGCGTAGATAAAGAGTAAGAATTTTACGTTCACGGGTTCGTCGAACATTGCCAGCACATTACTATATATACTACAAAGTAGAAACTTCAATTTTACGTAAAAGAAAAACCTAGTCAAGAAGAAATATAAATTTATTTAATTTATCAAGATACGGTTAAAGACTTGATGTAAGATCAATGCTAAGCCTGGATAATTTCATTTATTGTCTCAGAAGTTTATTTCTTCATTTTCTTCTTCTGATTTATAAGATTTATTTCGCTTTTGAATAAAATTAAAAGTAGCTACTTTGGTCAATATCCTTGCTGGTGAAGAACTCCTATGAAACACTGTTAGAAAGAACCGTGTAAGTCTTTACTGGTGGTACATTAACGGTCATACTGTGAATCTGTATAAACCTATAAGAGTCCAGTTACGAAAGTTATCTCCTATATTAAGTTCACAATAAAAATCCCGTGACTTGAACTAAAAATTTTTGTTCTTCAAAGCACCTGCTGCGAGGTTTTCATAATATAAATAATTGTATTATTCATTTGAGAAATATCGATACCGATTTAAATTATTAACGAAAACAAAATATCTTATTGCTAAGAGTGCCTTAATATTAATATAAAGAGCATTTTTTTGTTTATAAACATTAAACTGCAAATGCTTACCCTAAACTGGAAGTGTTCCTAGAATTTTAAAAAAAACAACGTATAAGTGTAGTGTGCTAGAGCAATTAGAAGTGTTTTTCGTATTTGATTACACTGATTTAAAATAATTAAGGGACATATTCAAGTATTATACGTTATAGTTTTGGATAAACAGGACGGCCGGTAGTAAAGATTGTAGGTCCGTACTTAAGATACTTACATAAGAATTCAAGATGGAAAAGTATGCACCTATTAATAAGCTTCGAAATTGTATTTTGCAAATATTAGCGTAGATAAGCAGTCGGGACTGAAACTTAACTATCTTTTATGCATTTGCGTTTCCTTCGTATTTACAAGGAAACTGAATGTAAATTGTATTGAAAGTGCCTAAAACAGAATTGTTTAGAACATCGATATTACGCAGTACAGTATTCCTGATTACTTCTGCGGAAGTATCTCTTATAAAAGGAATTGAAATTTACGTTATTGTAATCTATCTATAAGACTGTGTGATAACTGTGATGTGCCTCGGAGCCAAAAATACTGAAATTTTTAATAAAAACGTAAACTGAATTTCATTTTTTTTTTATTGGAAGTTTTGAAATAGACTAAAGTTACGGTCTCGAGGGTGTAACAAAATCTACATTTTGTTACAGGTCGCTTCGTTCCTTTTTCTTCTTTTTATGAATATTCTATTCTTATATTCAATCAATAGTGCTTGTTCTTTTATTTGTCCTTCAAAATATTGCTTGCTCTAAAATTACGTATTGTGATCGTCTGTTGCTTCGTCCTTCGATTGCTTTGTATAACATCAAACTATTTTGAATGTTTCTTCAGTTCGTTTTGTAGTTTAAAGTGGTTTGATTTGGATGCTATTGGTTCAAGGAAATATTCCTTATAGCATAATCGCCTTTTGGTGTACGGCTGTTGGTAAAGCACATGTTCCATCTGTCTGATTGGCCTTGGTGGAGTATGGAGTGCATTTTCGAAATGAGGGGGAAGGGGGGGGTTAGAGATTGCTTGATACAATCGGTCTTAGGTCTGGATCGCCCTGTGAGGTGGGCCAGTACTACTACCTTCCTCCTCTTGGATTAAAGTGTGAAAATTAGAAAAGGGGAAAATACTTCGTAGTTCATTGATCAGGCATAACTTCACTTCTATTAACTCATTATTTATTATTATTTTTATAAATTGGGAGTTTTTTCGTAGACGTTTAAGTTTTGTATGATCCATTGTGCGAGCTTTTGCTACAAGGGAAAGGTTACTGTTTTGTCCGCCACTGCGCCTATGTTAATGAAAGTGGTTTATTTCAGGTTCTAACAATTCTATTAAATAATAGGATGCATTATCGCACATTTTTAGTCAATTTAAATATCTTAAGTTAGGCTTTTGACTTAGACAATAGTCAACACCTGTTTGGCACAGGATTTCCAAATAGGTCAGCGATACAGGTCACAGGCATCTTGCCAGACTCTTCTGCGAGTGTTTATTCTAATACGTGAGTTATTTTGTTATTAAGAGCTAACGCGTCCTCTTACCAGGTGCAGTGGCGGATTTATTCAGAACTCTTCTCCCAGACTGATTATTGTATTATGCCTCAGGTCACTGTACAGAGAGGAACTGACCCAGAAAAAAGAAGGTTAGGTCACACCAGTCATATATTCGTCGCTAGGCAACAACTGAGAACCCATCTTCAACATTAATATTTCCATGAGAGACAAGTACAATCTTCACAACACCGGACAAATTTTGACCTCTTCGGTGACTGCTGAGAAATGAATCCAAACGATTCTTCTATTGGTTTGCATTACCATGTGGCATTATATACAACGTTGATTCACCCACAGATTCACATCTGTTACTTTCATGCAAAACTTTCAGACACAGGTTTATTCGGTTCTGCGTAACTTTTTTTTTTTTTAAATATCATTTTCGTAACTAATGACTTCGGCCCGTCACATTTCTCCTAGCTGTTAAGTTTCTAAAATCCACAAACCTCATGGCTCAGCCGGGATTCGAACCCAGAACCTTCGAGTCGCTGGCCTCGACCAGACCACACGGCTACCTCAGTCGGCTCATTCTGTTCTGTGCTGTAGATGGTTGATAAATATGAGAAATGAATAATTTAAAGCTGGAATACCAAGACAGGGACTTCAGAGGGCAAGATTTCATTAATGAATGAGAAAGTTGTTGCAATCTGTTCCTCAATTCTGCTTCCTGACGATCTTGCTGCTTAACATTTATTATGATACTTAACATTAAAACCCAGTATCAACGTCTTTTGAAAATAGATCATCAATGATGTTCAAATCAATGGCAGCTAACTAGTGTACCACCGCCAAGTACACTAGAATCATGTAGCATTAAGTTTTTTAGTAGGCCAAGAGCAGAATACGAACACTGAGACAAAAGGTTCTGGATATTGACTAAAAAGCTTCCATGTTTGCTGCTCAATTCAATATATATAGCTGTGACAGCATTAATGGATTATTCATTCCCATTGTCACATTTTTTACAGTCATTTGGTCCTGAAGACATTGAAGCTTTAGTCCTGATTAAATGTAACTTTAGTGTATCTAAGACTCCGCACACTCTGTCTTTTAAGCTATCTTCTTTGGTAAAAGACTGCAGTCAGAAATTTGTGTATAGTGAGTTCTAGTACATAGGTAATACAATGCTCGCAAAAACTGATTTACATGTAAACTAATTCCTTTAGAACCAGTTCGAAACGCACTATTTGAAACATGGAGACATAATATCTAAACACAAGAATTTGGGATTCTCTTGCACTATTCTCTTTACGTAACCCTAAAATCTTTTAGTTTACAGTTATCCAAGCAAATCTGCTAAATTTTTGTACGTTGATGCTAACTCAGATTTTTTTTAAAATTTAGCAAAGTGCTGCCATCAGAGAAAAATGCAGTTCTGCAAACTTGTCTTTCCTCACTCCAACAGCAAATATACAGACAGATCCATCTGTTCTTTCTGATAAAACTTCGTTAAGAATTTCATCACCTAAACAATAAATAAATCACACAAAAAAAAAATATTCGGTATATTTTCAAAATAAGGCAGTCCACTACATATTATCATTGAAAACTTTCTTGCTCTTTCGTTGCATAAAGTGCTTTTTTAAAAAAAAAAAAATATTTCGTTATCGTCTTTGCATGGCGTATCTCCTCGCTTTAATTGTATGTAAAAACAAAAAAAAAACAAAAAATACCCTGGAGCCAGGAAATCATCTTTCATCATGAATTCGCTGTATCTTTTGTTGGCTCCAAGTTGATGACTTAACACTAGACCTGATACTTTCTTAGTCTTGAGCATTATATCCCCATTAAGTTCCTGGATTCTCACATTACTAAGAGCGCAATATCGATTTAAAAAGTCTCCTTTCACGCAAGCGAACCAGTGGCTATTTCGGATTCAGTTCTGGGTTGATCCAGTTTATATTAAAACGAGTCTTTCCTTCAGGACTTGCGATACTTAAAAAAGGCTTTCATTACACGTAAGTTGTTACACACAGGATGGTCATCTTGCTTAAATATGTGCATATTTTATATAACACCTTCCTATTTTAGGAATTTGTTGTTGTTTAAACCAAAATTCAAACATTTGGTGACTAGTTCATGCAGACAACGCAGGCTTTGAAAAAACATGAGTCAAGTTCTTAATGACCTTCACGTAACGTTGAATTTTTGAGTTAGTTCAAGATTAACAAACAATGATGACATTACCACTAACCACAGCATTCGAACTGAAATGTATTGTAGTCCGCTTAACTATACAATTTTTTAAACTTAAAGGTATGGAAACATTGAAAGATTCGTTGACATTTGCTATACATTTGTTCTTCCGGGGGAGGGGAGGAGATAGAGCTCGCCACCTCTCACCAGGACAGAAGTATCAACGAAAGGTGACAAGTTACGACTGTTCTTCTAAGAGCTGAATTCAATTAAATCAAGTTCTATTTATGGACTTTAGGCAACTCTGGATCAGAGGTCAAAAGAAGTTGATAAAATTCGAACTGATTCGAAATTATTTCAGTTTACAAAAAAAAAAATCTACATGTGAGATTATTGCACTTTTACTTAAGACAATGTTAGATTGGTAGTAATGAATTGCATATTAAAGCCGCAAGTAAATGTGTATTTCAAAAGTTCAACATTTACCTTCGTTGTGATATATTACATCTTCGATTCGTTCACAGAAACTAACAAATGTTTTCATATAAGCAAAATATGTATTCTAAAAGTATTTGGAAATAGGTATATAAGCATAAGAAATACATCTTCCATTGATACATGCCAAACATTGTACTTCAAAAGCCCAAATGAACCAACATGTAACCGATCAATTTTGTAACATCAGATTACGATCTTGAATACATGTAAGTACTCTTTTCATACTTAATTATTAAACTTTTCATTGAAAGTGGATTAAAATTCCTTCCACGAATGCTTCCATTTACCTTCTGTTAGGTAGGTTAAACCAAGTAATACAACTTAAGGTAATAAAAAATGGGTGGAGTCGTTTTGTTAAATGGGTGCAGGTACTAACTTTAACTTGAACCTGTTCCCCTTCTCACAGATAATTTAACTGAATTACTTTTCAGAATCACTATGTATCAGCCTAGGGGTTTCGGGGAAGAAGGAAATATTAAATTGAAGTGGTTTCAGAAAAACACTTATATTTCTTTGTTAGATAAAGATACTTATTAAAATAATCAAATACGGCTATATCGGTTTGCAAATAAACTTGGTAGAATTTTATGCGGAAGATACATACCATCTTCCTGTATTTTGGCTGACAACAAGATGTACAACTCCTTTATCTGACACTGCAGAAGATACGAAGACACAAATTCCATATGTTTATATCGTTTATATCTAACCACTTAGTTCCAGATGGTGGGATACAATAAATTGTAATATTTTTGTATGGTCACCAGGGAATGGATGAAACCCTGAAATCGTGGCAAAACGTATTCTGCAGTTGACAACCTCTGAGATGAAGATTTTGTGTGTATATGAAGCAACGAAGTCAGGCATAATATTCGGGAAATACTCTTTCATTATACAGTTCTGGATTTTATATATATATATATATATATATAAAAGATGTATTCGTATATGAGACTCGAAGAAGTCAAGGGTTAACGCTTGATTTTCTTGAAAACGAAACTTTAATTTTCGAAAACCTCCAAGTTAAAGCCTTTTATTCATTTTAAGTTTTCAGATTTTTCAGTTCGCTGACGATCGTACTTGTTCTACTTACGTTCAACGAACAGAAGCGGCTCTAGGCACCTTACCAAGAGGTGTTCAAAACATGACCAGAGGAAGACTAAGTGTATCCACATGTTCTGCAGGACTAGTCAGAAGTAGTCCGTCTCAAACCAGATTAGTGTATACTCACCTGTTAAAGAAGTTATATCGAAATGAAGAAAAGAAAAAAAAAGAATGGTATTGGAATATCACAACTGATAAAGGATGATGCGTGAAGTTCTTCTAGAAGGCATAGCGCACGTTATGAAACAACTGGCGTCGTCTTTTCGGTTTGGTTAGAAAACATAAGAAGTTCCTTCTATTCTCAGGATCTAATTCCGCTGAAAAATACGTGAAGCTTTTGAAAACTTGTAAGCATCTTCTATCTAAAGGGGAGGCCGTACTACTAGAATTTACTCGATGAGTTACAGCATCTATTTATTGCGAATTGGAATTTTCTTTCTGAATGATATTTCAAACTGACTACTAACCATCTTTTGACGAAATGGGAGAAAAGCGATGTTGAAATTGTTGAAAGAAAAATGTTCAGATATAGCAACTGCTTTTGAAAACCTGTAGAAAGCGTGGGAGAAACATAAAAGAATCTACAACAGGAGGGATATATCTGGTGAAATTTCAAGTTGATTATTTAGTATTGGTAAGCTAACAGATACGACTGTCGTTATCTGGATTTTTTATCATGGTCTATATGAAGAGTATCTCTTGGAACACCGAATACTTTTGAGCTTCAGCAGCTAAACCTGAGAAGCACTATATCACGGCTCTGTTTGTCCGCCTGTCGACAGCTTTCAACTCTGAAACTACTAAGATTACGAAAGCGATTGAGATGTCGTCGGAAAGATTTCTGTGAGACGAGGTCAAAGCCGCATTGATAATATCTCTCCATTCGTCCTTGACTAAATTCAAGTTAGGAACTACTGGGGCTATAAAGTTAGTTGTGTTGTTCGGCAGGTCTTGGCGAAACGAGTTCAAAACTTCATATATATCAGTTAACAAATTTCAGTCATAATCAGTATTTCAATCACATCATAACCATTTCTTCGAATTAATTTATATTATTACTATGAATTTATATTATAAGTGTTGTTACTGGCTGCTATTCGTATTCTCGTAAAGATTTGTGAGTAATGTTTATGTTTTAAGCTTTATGAAATACATCTGAGCTCAATTATCATTTTGTGGATGGATAATCTTCTAATTAATTCAATAACTGAAAATGATTTCTTAGCGATATTGAATATTATGAAGTGCTATATTGAAATTTGGCAGCGTATTTCATCCCTTTGCAGCCAGAAGGTACTATGTTCAAATTCTGACAAAATGAAATTAACTTTGCAGCTAAAGGATCTTGTGCTGAGGCGCTTCAAGACAGAAAGTACTATGTCACAAAATGGCCTCCAATGACTAGTTTGGCAACAATGGAATTTAATTAAGGCTCGATAACTAACAACTTTAAATACCACAAGGAACCATGTCCAAATTGCTGGACAAGGCTTCAGCTTTGCAACGAATACTGGGTTGCTGGCGATTACAGCAGACAGAAATATTTCTTAATATGCAGCTACCAACATTAGCAGAGAACGTCCCCGTAACGAGCACAAGGGAGAAGTGCGTTCTTGTTGCACTACCTTCACTTTGACTATCCATAGAGAGATTGTTCGTACCTGCAAAAACACTGTCCTTGCCACGTCTGACATAGGAATTAAAAGTTTGGATAATGCTATCCGCAACAAGTCTTTCTGGACTAACGCATTAGCTTCAAGATCGTAAGGGTCAACACGAACCATTGAACGAAATATCGGATGCTGCTGTTCTAATAGTCAACAGTATATTGACAGCTACTCTACCATGGAAAGCCATTATATCAAAATGAAAGTGAAAAAAAAAGTAGCTGGACAGCAGATTGTCCATACAAAATAAGTATAACCAGTATCTACAACGATGCGATGAAGAGGATTTTCTTGAAGTGTGTCCATCCAAAAATATCGTGATATATTTTGTTGATTATTTATTTATTCCGAAAAGACTTGTCTCAGTTGTGCGAAAGAAGCAGAAGGAAAGATGGCGAGCTCAAGCAGCCAGGAAAGAAGACAAGGAAAAAGCAAACGACAAATCATACTGTTCTGGAACAGCTGATTTGCAAGGTGCACTGCAGCTTCCACGTGCAGAAATTTCTCAGATGTATTACAGCAGAAAAATTAATGTGTATAACTTCACTGTTTATAAGGCAGCTCTTCCAAACTATGCTTTTTGCTATGATTGGCCAGAATTCAGCAGAAAGTGCGGACGTTCCGAGATTGATTATCGTTTATATTAGTGGCTTTCTGTCCATACGTATAACTGTCACAGAGGTTTTATTTTTTTTGACACTCACGTCGGTCAGAACATAAATACGAATTTGGCTGCTTTGTTGTTGTTTGCTGTTCAAATTCTACCGCTCTCCAGAATAACTAAAAAATTCTTTGAAACTGGGCATTTACAAATGGAATGCGATTTGATGCATACCAGCATCGAAAAAGAGAATTACTCCTCACTGATGCAATGGCATGATAACGTGAGAGCTAGACGAGACAAGGAGAAACTTTCTTTTGTTGTGAACAGGTTGATGGTGATGGTGATTTTCTGACTTGGCAGAACTGAATAACAAAATAATCACGAACCGGAAAAATGGTACTGCTGGCTACCAGGTCAAATGCCTGGGGATTAAACAGCTACGTTTAGAAGAGAAAAATCGTGGTGTGATTGGGACTTGGTTAGTAGTAAAAAATTAACAACAGAGAAATACTATGTTCTAAGTTATTTAAATGTGGTAAATCCAGAAGGTACTTTTTTTTAAAATGGTGGTTGTAGGACGCAATATAATGTGTAGTAGGAAAATTTGTTACTGATTGTAATCTAAAATGACTGGGGTGGAAAACGAACACACGCTAGAAATGTAATGAATTATATTACTGATTTTACGTGGAACTTCGAACTTTAAAATTGATTTTTCTCTGAAGCGGACCTAGTACCTTCTGGTTCAAATATTACGATTTGTACGTGTCAAGCCAACTGAGACATGGGAATACTTCAGTAATGAAACCGTATCTAAGGCATATACATTTTTCGTAAAGTAGTTTTATGTATTTGGATCCACCAGCTTATAGAACCATATATAAGCTGGTGGACTGTACAATAAAGAATGGAATATCCCAGTCATAAGTACTTATATTTCGATTTACATGAGTCGATACTTTTTATTTATTTATGTATTCCGCCTTATTTATTATTTATGCCTTTAGTGAATTATAAATCAATTTATGATCGACTATTCAACAAGTAAGATTTGTATGTACGTCTTAAGAGGTTAAAATATAAATCGAGTTATTTTTGCCGAACAGATTTAAATTCAATCATAGCTCCCAATTTATTCAATTTAATATTTATCGAACTCTTATTGTTTTCATATTTTTATGTAACTCTTGTACCTTCCGTTGTACCGTTCCCTTTCTACCCGTTATTTGTGTTTATATCGTATGAAAAACAAAAACAAAAGGAAAAATATTGTAAAACAACTAACACTGAAAATTTATTGTATGATGTTAATCATACCATAACTTTTGATAAAAGTTATGGTATGATTAACCATAACCATTAACCATACCATGTTAATCAAACCATAACCTATTGATAAAATTCGAATGAGGAAAGAAAAAAAAATGGTAAAGAAGCGCCTCTAGACAATTTAGCTGGCAACTCAAAATTGCCTTTCCTTTCGTTGGACTTGAAAATAAATATATCCTCAAATGTCTGGGGTACTGTTTATTACTATCACAATTAAATATCTTCACTTTAACAGATTCACAGCCAGTGTTGAAAGAAATGCAAAAATCATACAATTCAATGTACAAAATTCATTCTCTAGTTTAAGATGAAGTAGAGCTATCATTCTAAATTAAATGGGAAGAAATTATAATGCCACAGTTACATTTAATGTCGGTAGATTAAATCTAGATAAGACATATATGATTGCGAGCACGCATGTACTTTACCTAAAACTACAAAGACAAAACTTTTTAGCTATCCTAGCATTAGCAAAGAAAAAAAAATCTACAAATTTGCAACGGAAATCTACTACAATCAAGATCTCCATTTACAAATTACTTTCCCTGTTTTGTTCAATTAAAGAATTTCTTGTCTAGAACCGAACAGACAAGATTAAATCCTCATTTCCATAAAATACGAATAAAACAATCCTCCTATATGCTAATGAGAGATGGAAAACCAAAATATATGCATCTTCTAACTAATCGTCCTAGGGTAAGAAAAAAATCGAAATATATTAATGAATACATTCAATCAACGTCCTAGAAAAACTTTATTTCATTAATAAGCATTTTATATGACTTTAAAAGAATAATAATGAGTTAGTAACGTAATATTACTATTATTATCAACGATGGAAACAGTAGATAAATAAAAATAGCATATTCTACGGGAAGAAACAATAATAAAACGAATATACCGTACTTTGAAAACCTAATTAAAGAGCATACAAAGATTGATCTAAATACCATGGATATTGAAGTCGTCATTTATGAATTTCGACATTCTTATGTTTGTATTGAAAATGAAATATTAGTTGCAAAATATAATTGTTAGACGTAACAAAGTATGTTGGTAATATTTAATTGGTTTCTTATTGAATAAGCCAGCAGCTGTGTATTGTAGAAAATACACAGAAACTCATCTAGACAGAAATGGTATATATAGTTTATCAGAAATATGGGAATAAACCAGTGATAACTGGTTAGTATAAATATATCAAAATGAAAATTTAGAATGCAACGAGAACATGTGATAAATCACCGAAATATTGAAAAAGTGAAGATTTGTAAACTAAAGAAATATGAAAATGAAGAAGATGGAAAAGCATACGAATAGTACAGGGATAGTTGAAGAAAGAAGCTAAGTCTCATTCAACAATTAAAGAAAAGAAAAACAAAAGAAAAAAATAACATAATGTTACTCAGTGAATCAGAAACATGTATTTTTTGTTTTCCTCCGTTTCTTTCTTTATTTATTGCATATCCTTTATTTCCTCGTAAAAAAAAAAGGCATGAAAACACTCGACAAACCTGAATGTAAAAAAAAGCACACGGGATTGACATAAATATGCAAAAAAAAAAGAGAGAGAGAGAGGTAGAGATAGCGCTCACCTTTAGTGCTAGGGATCGCTGGTTCGATCCTTGCTCACGCTATGAGGGCATGTGGTGGACAAATACTATATGCGTGGGTTTTTTTCGGGTAACTCCCGTTTCCTCCCACTTTCTTCATCCCATCATCATCCATCTGGCCTAAGCTAAAGTTGCCTAAAGGCCTTAAAAATTAAATTAAAAAAAAAATCTCTTAGGGTCAGTTCTACAATCGACATCTAAACTTCTAGTCAGCGCTAAGTTGAGGCCAACTCTCATTTTGCGTACTCTCATTGGCCAAAACCAGACTTGGCCTCAACTTAGCGCTGACTAGAAGTTGAGCGGTCGATTGTAGAACTGACCCTTAGTAGGATTCAATATACAGTACAGTGGGAAGAAAAAAAAACTTTTTTCTAAATCCGATAACGGCTAGTGCGCAAAAGTTGCAGAACTTTCGAATAAGAGCGGCGACACTATAACCCAATCCCCAACAAGATCACAAATCACTTTTTACACGTGATGACCACTTTGCGTCAGACCTTAATATAGTATATTACGTTACAACAAAATGCTGACAATTCGTTTTTATTTATTTATTAAAAGGGAAATAACATCAATGTACTTTTTAGTTAAGTTTGTTTTCTAGTAATATTTCGAAAACACTTTTTTCAGTAGGTTAGAAACGAAGATATTATGATCACACGCTAAAACTATTACTTTGTTCCATCCAATACAAAGGTCAATCAGTAACTGAAAGTTATTTTCCACGCCTCTATGCCGTAACTACGAAAGTATACAACGGATAAGACGGGAGGCCTGATTTGGAAACCGTATACAAAAATATGTAATACAGCACCAACATTTACATAACAATCACACTTCCCTACCTTCTCTCGCCCACATAAACGCAGTCCGGTGTGGTAATACCGGATATCGGGCGAAATTGTAGTAAATAGTAAGAAAATGTGAATACTGGCTTAACTGTATGTTACATGAGATGATCAAAGTGGCTCCCGTTAACGTCGAAGACACTTATGCGCACGTCGCAGCATACTGGCTGACACTGCCTGTCGTTCTTGACGGGTGATGCTCCGGATGATGTTTGTAATGTTTTGCTGCATTTCAGCTAGAGTATGTGGGTTGTTTGCATACACCTTCCGCTTTAAGTGTTCCCAGAGATAATCACAGGATAAATCCGGAGAACGAGGGGGCAACAACCCCTTGCTTACTGTGCGCTCTTCTGTAGACATTTGAAGCACCAAAGCCAGAGATTCGTTCGAAGTGTAGCATGTGGCTCCATCTTCTTGGAAGTAAGAGTACAGTCTTTCTTGTGGTGTAAGCTCGTTGTAAAACTGTTTTAAGAAGCCACGATAAACTGCGCACCAAACACCAATTTTTTTGGTCATGGAGGGGTATTTCGTGTAGGATATGTAGATTCTCAACAGACTAGTACCGCGTATTCTGCGCATTCACGTACCCCGAATAATGGAACCATGCTTCGTCAGACAGAAAGTAATAAAATACAGCAGACGGACGTTCATCAGCACTCATTGTCAGAAACCAAATACAATACGCAACTCGTTCGTCTGTGTCTGGCTACTTCAGTTCCTGGATACATGTTACGTGGTATGGTTTCAGTTTCAAACACTGACACGTTGTTCGTTTCACACCAACCTGCTGGGACAGTTTCCGGGTAGACTTTGTCGGGCTTCGTGTTATCCTCTACTGAATATCACGGACGACCTTCAGTGTTCGGACAACATTTGGTTTTCGTCTACTCACATTCGTGACTGACCCGGTTTGACGCCATTTTTTTCACCAGTTTCTGAACACTGCGTTTCGTAGGGGTTTTTGTTCCTGGGTACCTGGCAGTGAAGGCCTCTTGTGTGTTCTTAATTGACCCCTTCCGCACATATTCTTCCACTATCACCATTCGCTGTTGCACGGAAAATACCATCTTACACAGAACTGCTAAGCAGAGTTTTCCAGCTAAACAAGTGAACATCGGACGGCACCAAACAATGAAATAATAATACACTATTACAGCGCCGGGCTACTTTTACGTGGGCCATCCTGTAGAAGCTAATAAACAAACATACTTTTATTTATTGCCTCTCCCTGCTTTTATTCAAATTTTTATTATATACTAACTAAAAGTAAAACGGTATACTACATACTACATAATTTGAAGAAAAGAGAACTTCACAAGACATACGAACACTTGAACCTTACGTTCATGTGTAGGTAATATACTACTGATCTAACTTAGAATTTTGATTTCGACATAGATGCCTGAATAGACTAAACACACTTTCAGGAATAACTTACCAATCATATGACAACCCCACTCAATCACTAATTAGTTAACGATAATCCTCAAGGGTACATGCAAGCATAGACTGTATATAAAAGTACTTCGAGATTGAACATAAACTTACCTCTTCCTTCAGAGATTTGTACTTAAAAGCGAGACGATATGCTTGAAAAACAATAGGAGGTAATGTGAATTTTATACGACTGTTTCCGCCAGCACCAAAATGTTTTCTAGCTGTATTTAGGATCCTGTATTGTTGATCTGGATCGTCTGATTGTAAGTGATGAATAAACCTATCAAATAAATACATACTGTTAAAAACGGAAACTTTTCTCAAGTGCAAAAAACATTTCAAAACACTTAAGATGTCACTTCCGTAATATATTAAATGGACTGTTTTCTGTTATTTATTAGAAGTTAGCACGGATACAGCAAACGCCATTTTACACCGTTCTTGTAACATACAATAAACAATAACAACAATAATAAAAATAATATAACAACAAGGACTTATACAATAGGATTTTTTTTTTTCATTCATTCATTCTAGATTCATATAACAAGCCTTTAAAAATTTACTTTTACTGAAGCAGAGATCTGGTGGCAAAGGAAGAGTATTATAAATATGTGAAAATCTATATACAAGAGATCGCTGGACCAAACACAATCTCGGTTTTGAGAGATAGAAATGATGTTGTGAACGAGAATTTTGTCTGGGTACTCTTATGTTAAAAAGTGGAAGAAGGTCGTTTGTCCTGAGTGTGCCTTGCATTATTTTAGAAAGAAATTTTAAGTAATTTAATTTTCTTCGTGTGTCTATGTTTTTTAAGTCAAGGGAATTCAAAATGTCTACGTCAGATTTGTGTTGGAGGTTGGGTACCCTGTGTTGTACAGTGCGGATAAAGAAATTTTGGACTTTGTGCAATTTAGATAAGTTGGTTTCACAAGCCATAGACCAGATAGATAACAGTATTCAATAGTAGGAAGTACACAAGTGAGAAAATATGAGCGAAGAGCTCTGAAATCCTTAATATCTATATATCTTAAACACTTATCATGATTTCTGATTTTTTTAAAAGTAAATCTTATATTTTATATTCATTAAAAGATAGTCAAACTGGCTAGCAAAATGCCCCAAGAAAATTCCCTGACTTTTCCAGGTTTACAAATAATTTTCCCTGTTTCCACCTTTTTCTCGCTAACTTTTCTGACATATCGAAGGTTAACCATTGATACTTTGTGTCTACATTTTTGCCACCTAAAATTATTGTTGTCTTTTTGTTGAAAGGAGAAAAATTGGCGGATTTTCCAGGGAAACTTCGTAACAAATAAACTTAGAGGTAAATTGGACGTTTATTTTTTACAAAGTTTCAACTGAAAAGTCCGCCAATGTTTCCCCTTTCAATAAAAAGACAACAACTTCAGTTGACAAAAATGTAGATATGAGATATCAATGGTTATCCCTCGATATGTCTTGCGGTCAAAACAACTTTTATCTAATATGTGAAAACAACATCCAACGGGTACAGAATACAGCAAAAAGGGTAGTTAGTGGGTAGCTATCGTGAATAAGCGCACATGCACTTAAATGTTCGTCTACAGAGTGCAGTTCAGACTTTAATGCACATCCTGGAATGAATCACACTCACTGTGAGGACCCTCGTCACCGATGTGTTCTACCAATCCATCCTTGGGCTCTTCAATAAAGCAAAACAACAGCTTTCTGTATATTTGAAAAGATCACGTACATCTTGTTCTTTTGTGGACTAAGTGGCGACTTGAGAACATTGCCAGTTGAAAAGCATGTTTTGAACATGATCATCAAAACTAAGGACCTTTCAAACTTATAAAATTAATACTACGTTTTCTTTTCATTTTTCTGTCGTCTTCTCTTAAGTTGATTTTCATGTCCTCTCTTCTCCGTTATTTTTCAAAGTTCATTTGTTTCCATTTTGATACAACTCAGATCTCAAACATAATACTTGAACTACTCACAAGACACTTTCGAATGCTTGCAGTGCCTGCCATAAACTGTTTGATTATGTTTACTGCGTTCCACTACTCAGGAGTGGATGGGTTAACTCGCTACCCTGCCCTCTGCTCACAAGATATTGAAACAAAACTTTGTACACTTTATTTAACACGGTGCATCAAATTAAACATTTTCCCGAAAAAGGGCCCAGACCATTTTCTGACTACCGTCTAAATTTTCAAATTTCATTGATGATTACAGAAAATAAAACGTGTTTTTCTATTAACTTTAAGCTATGAAGTTACGAATGCCTCTAATTAATTTCTTTTTGATCGAAGTTCTAAATTTAACTGCTCCAATATACTCATTCTATATTTTGGATAGTGTTTTGTATAAGTCAAATTATTATTCGGTCTGTGGTAAAGAATAACATATCATCCTTGAAAGGAAGTTATATCAGACACCAAAAAAATCCTAAACTAATTAAATTACCAGAATATTTAACGTGTGATAACGACAAAAAAATATAGTGGTCGATTACTGCAACATCTATAATCAGTTTTTTTTTTTTGGGGGGGGGGGGCACTTCATGGTATGTGCACTGGATTCATGTCGCAGCGTGCTTCGGAGCCCAAGGTAATTGTAGGTCCTGGCATTCTGCCATTCATAGAAGAGACTGAGAAAAATGAGGGAAAACCCCATTCGGGATGGTCTCACTGATACACATGAGCAGGGTCTGATTAAAAAAAAAATCTTTTAAGACCTTTAGACAATTTTGGCTCAGGCCGAATGAATGATGATGGGAGGCATTGGTGAAATAAAGGAAGTGAGAGTAACCGGGAGAACACCGACAAAACCCACGCACATAGTGTTTGTCCACCACATGGGCACGGGCCGCGATTCAACCAAGGACCCCCACGCACCAGAGGTGAGTGCTCTACCACTGAGGCACCGCGGCCCGAGCAGGATCTGAATTGCCGCTCAACCTTCCCAGTTTCACTTGGCCGTCCAGCACACCAACCACCAGACCACAATAGACTTTGTAACCGTAATAATGTTTTTTTTATCTCTCTCTCTTTATACTCATATGATTTCCTGATTAGCTCTTGCGTTCTGGTCAAGTGTTGTATCAATATTGTACATGTTTGAAAATTTATATTATTACTGATAATATTTGTAGTGTAGTAATTTTTCACTGAATTTAATACGACAAAGACGTAGTTTACAATTTTATAATAAACTTTAACAATAATGTCACTTGTAAGTAACTGCAAAGATTGAAAGTACAGAGCATCAAAATCTATCATCTTTTTTAGTTGGAAGAGTTAATTAGCTCTAGTCATAAGTTACGAAATCCAACAGATGGAAAGTAGTTTTAGTTTCGAGTACTGACTGAGCTCCAATTCTTTCTTGTATTTCAATATCACAAAGGTAAAGTGCTGTTGATTTTAGACCGCAATATTATGGAATGACAGTCATGATTGTATTCTAACAATCTAAATGTTTTCTTTATTAGGCACTCCTGAAAAATGCCCTCATTTCAGGAATTATTTAAAGACAAAATTAATGAAAAAAAAAACACTAGGTTTTAAAGTGTGTGTTTTTTTTTTTTTTTTTAATGGGTCCAACCCGAAAAAACTTACTGGGCAACTTGTCAACTTGACTGCAAACTCTAAAAAAAAAATTACCTTCCTAGTAATCCTTGTTCTTCTGCAAAGTCTTCTGGGTCTTCTTCCCCTGGTGGTTGATCTGGTTGATCTTGTACTAAAGGTGATACCATACCCAATATTGTATCCACCTACAAAATTAAATAGCAACAATCACTAAAATAATAGAATTAATGGAACAAAAACACAAATAACAGCGCACTTATTTAACAGTACAAGCAAAAAGTGAGTTGTGAGATACATATTAAACGTCGTATCAGTAAGCGAACTGTATACGAGGTGATACTGAAATGAAATCGGACGACAGTGCGAGGTACAGTGCTGCGCGGCCAGGCATCAGTGAGTCAGTGCGCCATGTGGCTTAAGTTGTCCACAGGAATGCACATGCTTTTCTTCCACGCGTTTGTGCCGTTCTACCATTTCGCACAGACTCGAAATCAAAACAAAGAACGAACATGAAATTAGGAAAATAGACTATCGGTTCTTGAAATGCTTCTGAACAGCAGCCTTGGGCCGGATCCAGTGTATCTTAAATTTTACTTGCTATTCAAGAAGGTAAGGACGTTGGTGAAGACCGAAGAAATGACGGACGACCGCACACCACACACCAACACCCCTTCCCATCCACAAAGTTACACACATCGATGGGATTTCATCTGGAGTACCTCAAGCGAACCTTACAAGCGAATTGAAAATGTATCACGTCGTTAGAAGTTCGATTCCAGATGTTTAATCCTGACTAAAAGAAGCAATGTGTGAACGTAACTTTTTCTCTATCAGATGATCAACACGGATCAATTTAACTAGTCAGATTTAGCCCCTCATATTTATTTCCCAAAATGGTATTGAAGCTGAAAAGGCGGAGTTTCGACAAACTTGGCGTACTTCAACAAAAAGTCGTTCAGGGACCATTTGAAGCATGGTGAAGAGTAACAGGACTGTATTAACAGGAAAAAGACTAAACTTAAAGAGGATGGAAGCCCGATTTAACTTAAACATTTTTACTTGCTTAGTCCAGTTCTTCTGCGTAGCACCTCGTATATTCTTACAGAGCTGCTACTAAAATAATACACAATAAAGGTTAATATGGCAGTAACCGATCTATATACAGGGTGTCCGAGACCACCCGTACACGCCTTTTAAAACCTTTTTTTTTCGTTTTTATTTTCTGAGAATAACAAAAATTAAAATAAGTCGGGTACGCTCTATCAAATGGTTGGTCATATTTACAACTTACGGTACTGATCAAAAGTAGGTCATTCACACGGTAATATGATTTCTTAAAATTAAACATGGTATTTTAAAATCAAAAAATAAGAAACATTTGTCAGAAACATATTTGCAGTAAATGCCTCTAGTGACCCTGAAATGATTTTGAAAGTGTGGTAAAAAAAAAATGAACCATAACTGCCCATCTTTTAAAATGAAGGAAAATGGTTTTCATTAAAAATAACAACAAATTGGATGACTAAATCGGGTACGCTTTATCTAATGGTAATATATGCAACTTCCAGTACTGACCCAAGTAGACTATTCAGTGTAAGTTGAAAATTTTAAGTGAGACATGGTGTTTTCTGAATGGAGCTCTAAGGAATGCAGGCATTTTGTGCAAAAATGTTTCAGGCAAAAGTTTCTTATTTTTTAACGTACAATCCGAATCTGATCTAAAAATATAATGTTTCACTTTAAAAAATTCAACTTCCAGTTTGGATAGCTGACTTCTGGATAGCTGATCAGTCCCTGAACCGTTCGATACAGCATACCCAATTTACTTCTCTCAATTTCTGCTATTTTCAATAAAAAACTACTTCCCTTAATTTTAAAAGGGTGTACGGGTGGTCTGTATACTGTAATAACATCGTTACATATCCCAACGCTTAGCTTTTTTTAAACTTTATTTATAGCTTTAGGTACCTTTAACTCAGGCCAAGATAGGGCAAGGTATGTACGTAGGAAGGAGTTGATAACGGTCTAATTTGAAGATACCATTCCGATATTAGCCTGTTATGACTGAGGAAAAGCTTTTGAACACATATGTCAGCATAGCCGACCGTTGGTTACTGTTAACTAGGTTGATTATTTTACGAACGAAAAAGCTAATATCAATGAAACTTTTCAAGTGCTAAGCGAAAAAGGCTTAAACTCCACTTATTACAAAATCTGAGATACTGACACTGGTGATTAACTTGACCTCTCTACTATACAGGGAAACTGACGAACTTTTTAGTCCACTCGTATTGAGAATATGGCGTCATTCCACTCAATCTTAAATTCACCTTGATTGCTTATATACACTTAAATTTACAGAAAACTGCCAATATGAAAATTCTCTATGCCAGAAAACTTACACAATGTAGAAATACCGAAACAAAATTTGATACAGATTAAAACTGGGTAAAATTTTCGGACTTACAAAATTTTTCCACTGACCATTTTCCATAAATTGGAGTGTACATTTCGTAACCAAAATTTCATGCAGATGGGAGTAATTTCTATTAGGATAGGTGGAAAGGCGTTTATTTCAAATCATTATTCACGAAAATTAGCAAGAAATTACAATTACAGTTTCGGCTCTACTAATATTTAAAGTTCATTATTATTACCGTCCAGAAAAAAATGAACTTAAAATATAGTTTTATGCAACTTAGCAAAGGTAGAATTTCTAACTGTTTGTTGTAGACTGAAATGTAACTTTAACTTTCAAAGAATAAAGCCGTAACATTGAATAGCAACAAACAAAACAGATTCCAAAGAATAATTACTTATAATGCTTCCAACATAAATTCTAAATATATATTTGTATCATGCATGTATACGCTTCTTGATGTAACAAAAAAAAAAAAAGGTCATGATATTTATCAGAAAAACAGTATTTACAACGGATGACCAAATTCGTCACGTGGGTGACAAATACAATGAATGAATTTGACATAAAAACGAGATATACTTAAGAAGTATCGGGAGGCATTTGGAATGCAGTGATCTGAGGAGAAGAGGGCTAAGAGAATTTCAAGACTTAAGTTGTTCTTCAAGTAAGTGCTCCTTTGTATTTAACAATGACGAAACGCTACCTCACTAAGACGATATTTGTTCAAGTTACATTCATACAATCAAAATGTTAAGTCAGGTTTTTATTCAATGTTGTTTCCTAACATGGATGAACTAAGGAACATCCTAGTTCAAGTTCTTAGTTGTGTTTGTCTCACTGTTTTAAGTAATAGCTCTAGCAAATATATCAACAATTTATTGCTAAAATATCAATGTAAGCTACGCAGATTTAAATTCGACAAGCACGGCTACTAAGAATTATTATTACCAAAATGTATACAATGTACAAACAGGGTTGGCTGGTTTAAACCAGGTTAAAAAAATGGTTTACACAAAATAATAATAATAAAATAAAATAAAAGCAAAAACGCCACAAATAGTTATTCTGGTTAGATGGATAGAGGTTCCGTTGTAATTATGAAAATCTCTTAAAATTTTCACCATGGGTCTTCAATGAGTGTTCGAAAAGCTTGATAAACACATTTTGGATTATCACGTTTCCCTCCCGGACGTATATTATATTCAGACGTAAATTGTCCATCCATTATTCACAGAATATACACAATTGTGAGATTATACTTACGAAAGCAAGTTTTGTTTGTTTATAAGTTTATTATAAATGTTTCTTTTATTATTATTATTATGGAACTGCAATCAAAACAAAAGTTCTAAATATTCTTTTGTTCTAATAATGTTTAGAATTGATCAAATACACCGTAATTCCGTACAAGATTTTTTTTATCATAAAACTCCTAGAAAACGAATTTAGTGAAATCAAAAGTATTTTCTGTAGTTATATGTATGGACGATTCAGAGCCAGAGTGACCTCAAATAATTCGTACTATCTTCATTCACTTCTTTTACTGATATGCAAATTAAGTCGCTGTATTTCTGACTCAGTGTACTAGCTTGGACTAAATTAGATCTGTACTCTGTAGTCTTTTGAAATTGTCCATTTATTTTAATGATATGTATAACTGTACAGTGATTTCACTTGAGCTGTTTTGTATCTTTTTGTTCTTCTGAAGTGACTCTTATTAATTATATTCACAAGTATGCAAAATCAAAACAACGTATTTATATCAGATGTCCTCCGTGGATGAGTCGGTAGACTCATCGCATTTGTAATCAAGTGGTCCCGGGTTCGAGTCCAGGTAGAGGACAATTTTTCTCAGGTACAAACCGAGAGTGGTTCGGATTCCACTTTAAGCTGTAGCTGTAGGTCTCGTCCTTCATAACCCCGCTGCTGCATAAGGAGATTAAGGAGAAACAAACTTATTTCTATCCACATGTATTATAAATAAATAAAGTATTTAAACAAACAAAAAAAAAAATCTGGTTTAAACAAAACAAAAAAATGTTTTTTGCCAACCCTGTGTAAAAGTATAGGTTTCCCATCAAGCTAAAATCTGGTGTAGCAGAGGAAATTTTAAAATCGAACTATTGCACGGAAGTGGAAGTTATCGAAGATTTATTCCAGTGTAACAAAAATTCTTGCTGAAAAGAAGCCATACATCGGAACGGATTTCAATAAGAAAGATCAGTGCACTTTAAGTGCGTAATATCAAGTGTAATATTTAAAGGCGACAAAATAAATTTAACTTTTTCTCAAAACAGCGGGTCATTAACTTAATAACTGAAAATGTCTTTATTGAAGCGACCTGTATGTTCTATACGTGACATTATCTCCATACAAAATGGCCCAGTATAAGAAGCAATTCGCAAGCTTTGGTGCATAACTGTACCAACAGCCTAAGTTAAAGATGCCTAAAGGTTATAAATACAATTCAATCAATTTAATCAAATGCTTGTATCTATCCAGTGATGGAAAATCCAGGTTTTTGCCTTAACATTATCACTGAGAGAGTTGACTCATTCCCATTATTTGTACCACACATATCTGAAAAATACGATAGTTTTCACTACAGCTGGTTCAAATTTATTTATGAAGAGCAGGTTGGTACATTATACTATGTCACACTCACCTGTTCTTGTGTTGGAATCAACGTTTCGTTTTCTAGCGCATTCGTGATTAAAAAGCCTCCGAGGCTTTTTCTTCCATGGTAATCGAAATATTCTAGAAGAGGGCCGTAATGTTGCAGCTGCAGAACTGTGAGTAGATTATTGTAGTTGTCAACGGGAATCTTCATCAATTTCGTCAGCTCTCGCGAAACTGGACTATTATATTCTATCCTGTAACATCATACAAATCAATAGTGTTGTATTAACAATTTACACAGATAAATGTACAATCGTAATAATAAATTTGTGTTTAAGTGCTAAGAACTAAGAACTGATAATTAAAAATTAACTATTTACATATACCTTCAAGTTTTGCATAACTCAAAACGACGACAGAAAATTTTATCATGGTAGTTCAAAAGCATCAGTTTCTTTCTCAGTTAACAAGTTGCAGTTTGCGCTAAATTTTCTTACGAAAACTCAGCCAAATTTATTACAGCGGAAACCATGTATCAAATGAAAAACAAAAAAATGTTACAGTAAACAACGCCCGCGCTTTCACAATCTCCCCTCCCTAATTTGTAACCACGAATTATGAAACAAATAATCGCACTAGAGACTTGGAAATGGTCTCATGGATTTTTTTTATTTATATATATATATATAAGGGGTGTTCAATAAAAATCCGCACAAGTGAAAATCACACTTATATTTCTAAAGCCAGACAGAAAAAAGTGCCAAGATGACACATATGGGAAATCAGAGCAGAGAAAAAAGTGTGGTAGCACTAACGGCTTTCAATCACTCCCTCACGGCGCACTTTGTCGATACGACGTCTGGTGGAGCTGGCAAGGTGTTGTACAACAGTTGGATCGATGTTCTGTACAGTACCGAATCCGTCGAATGAGCTGATCCGGGTTTGTTGCGTGCCAGCCCTTAGCATAAACAGCAGCCTTCAAAATTGCCCAGAAGTTTTCGATGAGTCGAATTTCTGGCCCATTAGCTGGGTTACCTTGTTTCTGGGCAAAATTCAATGCTTTCCTGCTTGAGATGTTCACACATAACTTTGGCGTAATGCGCAGATGCTAGATCGGGCCAGAACACACACGACCCTGGTTGATAGTTTGCACGTATGTAGGGTGTTAGTCTCTTCCTAATGTACTCCTCCAGGTAGGTCTGGGCGTTGATAGCTAATCCAGATCGGCGCAACAACGGTTGGCTCAAACCTTTCGGACCCATGGTAATCCACACAAGCACTTTTCCTTCAAATTTCTTCTTGGGGGCAAATTTAACACTAGCTGGAACTGTAGAAGGGTCAGATGTATAGAACCTATCATTTCCGTTGATGGGAGGAATGGGACAATGTCAGGTATGTTTCATCATCCAAAATGAAATCACGATCACGAAATTTTCGCAGCAAGCGTCCACACTTGGTTTGAACCATGATTTTTTGTTGTTCAGTGCGCTTGGGGATGTTTTTTCCTATATTGTATGTCAGTCTTCTTATGCACTATATAGTGGATCATGAACGCACAACATTTGAATTTTCGCGCCGTCATACGCATTGAAAATCCATCGTTGTTCTGGAGTGTCTTCTTCATCTGTTGCACCTTCTTCTTCGTGAAAATACGAGCTGGTCGTCCAGTTCCCGACTGCCTTTTCCACTCACTCCTATTCTCACATCTTTTAATGATGTCGTAGATTGATCTACGCGGCACTCCTTCGGCTGCAAAATGTTTTACTGTGTATGTTTTGCCCTTGCTCTGATGTGTCCCGTAGAACTTGTACACACGTTCCCGCAATAGGTCTTGCTTCGAGGCCATTCTCAACGTCAAACCGGGTCACTATAACACAAGTTGTTCCTATGTCTGTTAGTGCACTACTGGCTCATCGTCCTGACCGATCTGCCGGCTGTTCATGTATTACGTGTGACAGGTGCTGGCCTCTAGCAGCTTGTGCGGATTTATATTGAACACCCCTTATATATATATATGTGAACCACATAAGAATACAAAATCGATATTCTGATCCCGTACCGTAAAGTCCGTCTTCACATCCGAGGTCACATATACACAGAAATAGTTTTAAGAGAGATCGCCGTAACTTCTCATGTTAAATAATAACTTTTTATATTCTTTCTTTCTCTGCGGAATTTGAAGCTAAGACTTCAATATTTGACGGGAACACGGGAAAAAAAAACAACATAGTCCAAACAATGCAAAAATAAGATACTGCCACCACTGTGTGCCAGGCAGTGTACCGTATGGACCCGTGAGATCATTGCAAGAAAGAAACGAATGATAGCTTAAACGAAATTGTGTACAGGGGAAGAACCAATGAAGTCCTTCCAAACCAGGTAAGAACCGATGTAGTCCAACGGAACGCTACTGGATACATGTGTTTAACAGTAAACCTCGGTCTCTCAATCTCTTTTGTGATTGGTTAATTGAATATAGCAGGAAGCTTATGTTGCTCAATGTGCGATTTGATGTGTTCGAAACAACTTGTTTGAATTTGAATTTTATTTAATACCTTTAGACAAATTTGGCTCAGGCCGTATGGATGATGATGGGAGAATTGGTGGAATAAAGAAAGTTGAAGGAAACTGAAGAACCCCGAGAAAACCCACACACACAGTGTTTGCTACCATGACATGAACTTGGACTGAACCCACGACCTCTAGCATTACAGGTGAGCCCTCTACCACTGAACCAATGCGACCTGCAACTACTTGTGTTGTTGGTGAACCTCGTAAATGATGAACGTAATATATATGGCCTTCAGCCATCAATAGCTTAGGCAGAGATAGAGTACGAGGAAGGATGCGACAAGGAATCGGGCAGGGCCTGAGTTGAAGCCCGGAATTTGAGAAGTGTGGCCGAGTTATCAATGATGAGTGAGTCATATGTTTGGCATCCGATTCGAGCTATGATAGTGAAAAAAACATCACGACCTAGTTCACTGACGTCATTAAAAAGCAAGTGACAAATTGGTAGGATGAGGGATATTGAAAAAAAAAAAAAAAACAACTACGGTACAGCATCTGAGACTGGGGAACACCGTAACTGTAAAAAAAAAAAAAAACACACACTAGTGTTTCAGGAATATGTGTAATAAATAAATACATTTTTATTCAAAACATTCACTAGTATAAGACGTATTGAAGGTAGGGATGATCAAAATGCATTTCTTGTGGGTTTGATCACTCTGTATCATGTAGAAAGCTCCCAACAGCGACGAGACCTACTCACAATACCAAAATCTACCAGGAAATTCCACGACTGATAATGCAATAGGGAGGCTTTTAAGGAAGGTTCATAGGCATTCTGCCGTCAACTACTATCTTCAGCCGGACAAAATGGTGAACAAGGACACCCTGACCATAATGATAGTTAGAGCAATTTTTCAGTGATTTAAAAAAAAAAAAGTTTATTTTACAGGAAGATGCAACTGGGATAAAATTGTGGATGATAATTGAATTTGTTGATCATAATTTTACACCTCTATATTATTCTGAAGTATTTTTTAAAAACAATTCTAACTTACAATTCGCCCCCGTATTCACTATGTGAGCCTGTAAACTTTGAATCTGCTTACTTGATCATTCTACAAAATGGGTTATGTTGCTTTTTCCCGTGTACCCTTCATTTATTAATCGTTACGCTTACAGTACCCTATGCCTAATTAGTAATTGCAAGCTCATCGATTCGAGCCCAGCCGAAATTTAAGAAATAAATAAAAAGGGAAAATTTAAGAAATAAATCTGCTGTTTTCTTTTTCTTCTTGCAAACGGCGGAAGTTATAAATTGTACGAAAGAACTTACAAGATACTTTAGTAATATTGTTAAAGCTGCCTTCAAAAATACTGCATTAAAAAGAACTACCTCAAATGAATACAGATATTTTTTTTTCTCATCAATTGAATATTGTAACTAAATTTAATTTTATAAATTACATAATAACATTTAAGTAAATAAAGCTGATGATTTAAATTATTACTGGCAATTGATTTCGTCGTTGTGGTCCACAGAGTCCGATATAACGTCAAAGTCGTGCTGATTGCCTGCCTTCATATTTATGGTCTTGTGCTCAATGAATCCCTGGAGGGGCCGTTAGTAAGGGGCGTTTTACAGCGTCTACGATATGCGGATCGCAAAACATACCGGAAAAATGGGCCTCTGGAAATGGAAATAGGCGAATTCATCAGAACAACGTCACAGTGCATGTATCGGCGCTGCTACTGACTTCTAGACTAAGAAAGAAATGTACTCCTGTGATTTACCGCCCTCTTTTATTTGCCTGATCTTACACTTGTTTCTTCTGTGTTTCTCATAAAATGAAAAGGCATCCTATCACGTGCTGGACTAAGTGTACTACACAACGACAAAATTACTGCGAGTAACGCCACGGTATTTCACTCAAAAACCCATTAGTCTTTATAAGATGATACTAAGAAAAGGTAACGGTTTTGTAATACTTCCCTACCACAGTTAACATTTTCTTACCTGTTAATGTGCAGCCAACTCTCTCTTATATCAAACACAAACGAATAAGTAAAATCGTGATATATTTCGCGAGTCATTTTCAAACGACAGGAAAATTAAGGGGATATGCGGTAAGGTAATGATACAGAGGATATCGATACAGGACCACTTGACAAGGGTTGATTCCAATACTAAATAAAACACACTATTGTCACCGATAACATTTGATTTATTCGTCACATTCGGTCAGAACATTCAACAGCTTTGTTGTTGCAGCCGTTTATTATTAGTATTATTTATTTTCCACCTTCATACAAATGCGATCACAGAAGTGGCGTAACAGTCTGGCAACATTATTCTTATATTCTATCTGCCACTTCCAACGAACTGTTCAGCATTCTCAACCTTACAACCCGTTACTCATTACTCTAACGCATATGCTTTTAATTTTCCGTCGTTTGAAAATGCAAGCGCACATACTTGGAAAAATATATCACGATTTTACTTATTGTTTTCTGTTTGATACATAAGAGAATTGGCTGCATATCAACAGATATCAAAACGTCAGTTTCTCTCCACGAAATTTGTTGGGTGATACCACACTTAAGCTTACATAATAGTGGAATGTTTTTATATTTACAACAGTTGAGGGGCTTGGTGCAGAAACGGTATAACCCACAAATACATTTTCTTAATGTTTTTGTTTCTTGACATTCAAATTATATAAAGAGCAACAATTTATGTGCCAAAATATCACCGTACGTGCCTTCAATAGTTTTGATGGCAATAATGCTGTATTTACCATGTACCTGTAACTTGCGGTCCTTTTTTCTAAATAATTTTGTAGTGTGAACTACACAACAATATCTGTACCAAGCCCCTCACTTAAAGAGTTATTATAATGTTGAAGGAGAATCAAGCACGGACTGATACATATGAATATCTAACTGCACGTATGCAGTCACTAGAAAGTAAGATTTGGATGTAAACAATATGCGCCATGTTTCATTAATTAATTTCTGTCCGCGTTAATGAACTGAAATTTCGTATAATTAATTCGCGTTTTTATTTTCCTGAGTGATAACCGGAAAAAGACTATAGGCAATGTCATTTAGTAGATCTTCAGACTTCCATATTGTAAATGCTTCTTTAATATTCAGGGTAATGGAAAAAGATGGATATTTTATACAGAAGATTCAAAATATGCTATCAACTGGTTGGCAAGGAAAGGTGTTCCCCATGGATAAACTATATTTGCTTGTCAAAGATAAAATATTGAGCTTCTACGCAGTCTTTTAGTTCATTCAGAACATCTTCCTCGATACTGAATCAACGGGACAGGCAGAAATCATCGTGCTGTTACCCTCCATACAGTTAATTTTACCTTATCCATACTGGATCATCTCTGGTGCTAGGGGTCGTAGAATCGATCCCTGCTCATGACATGTGGGCTTTGAGGTGGACAAACACCATGTGCGAGGGTTTTCTCGGTGTTCCCCCGTTTCCTCCCACTTTCTTCATACCACCAATTCAACCCATCATTATCCATCCATCCTGAGCCCAAGTTGCCTAAAGGCCTTAAAACGTAATTCAAATTTAAATTCCATACTGGATCAACTTTATTTTTAACCATAAGTTTTTTCTATTTCGTTATATAATAAATCAGAAAATACTGCTAAAATATCATTCATATCTAAACTAGCTGAAGACAGATTTCCTGTTCAGTAATTTTCGTGTAGAATAAGAATTCCTCCCCGTGCCTTTTATCACCTGATTAAGTTCGAAAGGATTTAGTGACTAATTATGACTACTGTTTTAGCAACGTATGATGGAAGGCCTTTCCATTAATTGAGCCGTAGGATGGCAAAGTGGTGTAAGTCACTTTTTGCCAGAAATGAGAACAATGGATTTCAGGGAACTTGAAACCAAAATCTGTAGGTTGGCAAAGTGACGAATGTCAGAGTTTGAAAAGAGGTCAAGGGATGGCGGACCAAAAAACGTCGTAAAATCGAATCCACGATGATCCTGCACAGCAAAGTGGCGCAAGTTTGACATACAGCACTGGGACGTACGAAAAGGTGGTCTAGTCACTGTAAATCAAGAACAATATTAATTGGTTTAAATTGTTATTTTGTTATAAAAAGGCTGTGCTTGCATGTATAGTTGTTAGCGTGTGTGTGTTTCAAAAAGCATATACTGTGTATATTACAGCATATGCATCATTATGAGAATTCAGTATCAAAAAGTTCGGCACGTTGACGACGGAATGTATAGTGATGCATGTACTGGCCAAAACCGTAATTTTAAGGTTGCACTTTCCTGTCTGCGACTTGTACAAGACCCAGCAGTATTAGTGGGATCTTTGGACCATATTCTCATGGCGCCTGGCCATTTGTATTTACCGAATGATGTTGACGTCGAATCAATAGAATTGAAGGTAAAGGGACAGACAATTACATCTCATCTGACTGGTATGGGATCACTGAGAACACTCGAAAGAAGAACAAGTTTGCAGTGATTCACATGACTCAACGGGATTTTGTTTCAACGACAGCTTTGGAAAAGGCAGCCTCTAATCGCAAGAAAAATGAGTTTCATCGTTCTGTATTCTACAGTACAGAAGATCTGACCCCACGAAAATATTCTATAAGGAGACGCTTAATCCTAACATGCCCTTTGATGAATTGGATATCACACGAGGAAACAAAAAAATACGGGTACGGGTACATCTGCACAACATTCAACAAGAACCACTTTACAAAGAACTTCGAGTCATCAGCAAGCTGCATCTAGTTTCATTGATATTGCCGATTCGTTTTCTATGACTTATAACTAGTGTTCGAATTGTCGGGAGGATGCCGAGAATTTTCCCTGCTACGTGAGGATTTCATCTCCGGTTGTTGATTTCGAATATTATCCCAACCAAAGATAAAATCTTTGTATTTCTACCCAAACAGGTAGTATGTTGAAACTTACCAGCAGCCATTAGTTTTAGGATCACCCTTCGTAATTTATAACAAATCGAACACTCTTAAGAACACAAAACCGTTCATTTGCTGCTGTGCTTTGTTACTGTCTACATATCCTTCTGTTAGAAAAGGGTTAGGATGGCAAAGTGGTGTAAGTCAATAATCGCTTGCATACGATGTTTTTTATACTAAATACAAAAATACTACAAATATTCTAGCGTTATTCCTATAATGAGTCTTCAAAGATAAACGTCTCGTTATATAAGCATACATCTATAATATATCTGTAGAATTTCCTGTATTTGTTTTCAAATTATATTACAGTATCCCAACATTACCACCAACACCCCTTTCCCTTCCAACTCCTCAATTATGTGATATGTTACTCAAAATACAGGCATTCTCTGTATATTCTGAAACTTTGCACTTTCCGAGATGGTACAATACCTTACCAACATAATGGACGTACAATAGTACTCTTATGTTTTGTCGGATTTTTTAATATAAATTTTAATAAAACTCTCAATATCTGAAAATGTCCCCAAAGTGACCTCTATTAAAACAGATTCTCTCTACGAAACTATCAGTCCTACATGCGAACACACATCCAATCCGTAACATGTTTCGCCAAGCTTCTTTTTGCAATAGTCCTTTTCCCTGAAAACTAATTCTAACTGCAATGATAGTCGAATACCATTATGACGTAGTTGCGCAAGTCATATATAGATACTATTGCTTACAGATATATAAGTTTTTACTACAGTGAAATTACTTACTTTTCCATATTGAGTTTCTGGAATATATCTACTGTTGAATTCAAGACCTTATCCGCGTAATCCACTCTGTCTGGGTAACATTTATGAGCTAAATTAATCAAAGAAACTTGTAGAGATACGATATCTTCTGCTGGCATTTCTTGTCGGGACTACAATAAAAAGAAAGATTAGTCAATTTAGGACACCATATCAACTGAGTTAATCAATCGGTGGGAAACAGAAAGAGCTAAAAGGTTCTCTATTTAAAACCACTGATCCCCATATTTGTATCGGGTATTTTCACTGACGTAAAATAATAGAAAAAAAAAAAAAAAAAAAAAACTACCGACTTTCAAAATCACAAGTTTACTCACTTATACAACAAAGATCCAATGTGTTTAACATGCATATACTACAGGTAATATATTTTGATAGATAACCTTGGTACTATATTTTAACTCTGGAAACAGTATCAAGACACTACAGTATTGTATAATGTTCAAATAATGAAACACGTAAGCCTTTAGGAAGTGAAAGAACAATATATAATAATATACATTTTTTGTGTCGGGAAGAAAAAAATGGTTAAGGAGATTAGATTAGGAAACTCTGTGGTAAATTTTAAGTTAGTTCAAACCAAAGCAAAATATTGTCCCAGGAATTGCACATGAACTGAACTGAGTTTATGGGCTTCGGATATCTTTAGTTCAGGCCAATTTGTATATGGTTCATTTAGAAATTGTGTAACCTGCGTCCAATCAATGACTGTCCGTCAATGCTTTCTATGATTGATAGGTGACATAATGAAATACATATATACTATACACATACATGTATTTCATTATGTATCCTATTATCACATAAGCGTTGACGAGCAGACGCTGATTGGATACAGCTTACAAAATTTCTCAATGAATCACGTCCATATATATAAATCATTAATGTACACTGCACTTCACAATACGTCCCTTCCCCCCACCCCCTCACATCCCTTTTGGTGTCACAGTTTATTCCCAGAAATTTTGTTTGGTGTGAAATGCTTCGAATCACCTTCCTAAACACAGAGGCAATGCCTTGCAACAATATGATGTCATTTTTCTTGTTGCCTTTCCATGTTTTCTTCTTTCGGTCTCAGAACATACTCTGCATCTTCTCTCCTCTCCCCCACTAGTAGAGGGAATTCTGTAGAGAAAATGATTTCTCCCAATGAGGCGTCCAGCACTCGAAGTTCCTGGTACATGCGTGAGGCTTACCACTACTTGGTTGACCAACTGCATCGCGATCTCTTGAAGGTACTGATTTAGTTTCATGTTTCAATTTGTTATTTTTCTAAACATAATAACAGAATTGACAAGTGCCAAATCTACGATGTGAAAAAATAACTTTTTCCACCATTTCACGGTTTTCCGGTTGAAAGAGTAGTATGATAAGAGCTGATCTGACTTATCGACTCCAATTTTATGCAAATTGTAATCGAAAACAGCAGTCGGCATTATTTTCTCATGTCCCCCCTCTTCTGGTAGAAGCTACAGTCATTTCATTTCCATGTGCACTTGACAACATAAATACGTCACGAGCGTATCTATTCTTCATAATAGGAAGATGATCACTCTGTAGTACAACGCTTTCTCCTTTCTTCAATTTGATGCTGAAGTCTTGTTTTGGGAGGCCTTTCCTGTTTGGCATAACTGTTCCTAACGCTTTTATGCTATGTTTCCACAAATTATCGAATAGATCAGGGTTAGAAACCCACCTGTCCACATACACAGTGTGCCACTTTCCTTTTATTTTTTCGCAAAGTCTGTCGACAACATTCACGACGGCATTGTGTTCTTTAGAATCCGGTTTCCATCCAGTATATACTTCTAAATTGCAAACAAATTCACTTCTGGATTCACATTAACTCAAAAACTTTTAGTCTATATTTATGGGGTTTGCCTTCAATATAAACACGAAAAGAGACCCGCCCTCGAAATGCGCACATTGCTTCATCAATTGTCAGGAATTTATCAGGTTTTATACAGTTTTTGAAAGTTTGCGTTATTTTGGAAAGTGGATCATAATTTGGATCACTTCTCGGCAGCTACTTTTCAAAATCATTCACGTGAAGCACTGACATTATTGCAAGAAACTGAGTCCTTGAAATTCTTATTTTGCGCACAAAATTATGTTCTATAATCGGATGTTATAGAGTTTCTCAAAGCAGGTTTCTGAACTAGACACATATGTATCACTACAGCAAAAAATAATTTATCTTCGTTTACGGAAACATTCTTCCACAAAGATGGACGCGAATTTGGACGAAGATCTTCCTGTTCTTCGGCCTTTCGTATTTGGTGAACGGCATATCTGTTCGTTTCAACAGAAACAAGTTCTAAAATTTTATTGGTAAAAAAAAAAAAAAAAAAAAACCACCAAACAACAAACCTGGAGAAAATTTCGGAATTATTGCGAGACAGTCCGGTATCTGATTTGAAACCTTGGGATCCACAGAAACTAGGTTTTATTACAGTAGCATTTGATTCTGTCCAATTCCGTTCATGTTGGACGCGAGGATGTTTAGGAACGCGGCGCGATGGTTGAGAAATAGTGCTAGGAGTAGCATCTTGTATTGTTTCGGAGTCACTGTCTGAAGATTCTACATGTAGTTGTTGTAATATTCCATCGATGTCTAAATTAGCTTCATCGTCCATTTCAAAAGCTATCATTTATTATATCGGTAATTTCTTTTGGCGACAATACGCGACTTTCACCAGAATCACGACTTGTCCCGGGGGTTTCCATGACAAAGAACAAAACTAAGGCAGAAAGGGATCACTAATGAAAGCACAAGAAATAGTCGAACAATCAAACACTTCGAATGACTTACACAAACTGGAGAACAAAAAATAGCTTTTCATTTTCTCCTTGTGAGTGCTCATAATTTTAGGGAAGATAAACATGTAACTGCATTTGATTTGAAACGAACCATGTGCTTGACCTTATGACACGAAGGTGATATATTTTCGGACAAAGTAAACAGAAGGGACCAGCATTACGCAGCAATTCTTTTCTTTTCTTCACTGCGTGCGGACCTCGAGGAAATGACCTTCGAAGGTGCGCGACAGGAATACCTGTCCTCGGGACTCAATTCATTAGAACCATACGACAGAGATACCTGCTTTTGGGCCTCAAAGTGTTAATGAATGCAACAAATGGAAAGGGAAAAGATACTGGACATGTAATGTAAACAACTTTTGAAAACATTTAAAGTAGGGCTTCAGGAGTTAAAAAAAAAAAAAAGTGACTAATTTACGATCTTGCACAGTTACGATAAAAAGAACTTGATACCACCTAGGATAGGCAGGTCTTCTCAAAAGGCAACCCACATATATATTTCTGTTGGTCCGCCATCAAATGTATCCCCCCATCCCTCCACCCGTGAGAAAATTAATAAAACAAGCTATTGAATAAATCGATAATTTTCTCTCCTAAAATTTCCCGCTTTACCAAGGAGGGTATTGATAGTTCGTTTTGTGGCCACGAGGCGCGGTATGAGCCTTTACAATCTAAGGACAGTCAGGTCGCAATATCGCCGATTCGCAAAACTATCGACGATATTTATACATAACCTTATTAAACCGTTCAGTTCTTTTCCCTGTTTACTGAAATAAAATAAATGCTTACTTGTAATGGTCATTAATTCTTAGCCCCCGCAAGCTTCAGTAACTGTAGCTGTAAATTTAATACAGGTGACCAACTGAATAGTTTAATTGAGATGGAGTGATTTAGAAAGAGCATATTCGTCAGTCAGGAAAAATCACATCCATTTTATGTTCATTAGTCATTACGGCTGCATGAGAAACTGCCCACACCGTACTCAGTTTCGATTTTTACTAACCTGACACATACTGTCGTGTAAAAGTAACATTCTCAAACATTAGGGCCCGACAAACATTTATACCAACACAGTACAACAAAGAATACACCTTAAAAAGTGAATGGTAACCATTATATAAATAGATTATTTTGGATAGAAATCACTGTTTCATCTAGAACAGTGTATCCTTAGATCTAACAGGTTTCACGATTAAGGTGGCCTAGATTTTTTTTATCCTGTTACTTGTTGACCGACAGCACAGAATGTTATTTTCTATTGTATATTTTGATGCTTCCATGATAATATCATTCGGAAACTGTCGAAAACAGACTCAAATATTATGAAAAGGACCAGTTTCTATCACACTTAGGTAAGTTCAAGCTGAGAATGACTAATGTTGTATATTTATTAACCGTAAAGTTTCATAGGAAACAGGATCCTACGTTAATAATCATAGCTGACACGGATTAGCTTCAAAAAATATTGTTCATGAATATATAAACATATTAAAGAGATCAGAATCGAAATTAATGGGCACAGCTGGTACTGTAACGTAAAATAGTTGATTCTGTACCACTTCCATTCTTTTAACATATTCAATTCAGTGACCTGAACCATACAAAATAAAGTGAACTATGCAAATAAAAATTTGTTTCTGTGGAATTCGGTATTATTACAAAGACTAGATAAATACCTGTATAATCTGTGCAACTTGTTCTGAAAAGACATCAAACAATTTAATGTCAGTTGGAATTCCAGAATCCCCTCTTTGAGAAAATGTTGCTAACCTATCGATGAGAGCAATTATTATATTCTTCACATTCACACCATTCTGAAGTTCAGCACATCCTTTGAGGAATGAATTGAGGGTCTGAAGATGAAATTCATCTGGAAAAACCTAAAAGGAAAAAAAATGTACATTAAGGAAACCTAATTCAAGATATGTGCATCACAAGTCAAATTTTCACGTTTTTAGAGAATTCTTACAGAGACGTTACATCATCAGAATTCTTAAACAACTTAGAGAAACGTTCTCAGGGAAACAAATTTTATGGTGAATGTCACTAATTTTTGGCTAATTATAACAACTCGTTTTTCGTTGTACCGATGATTAGTGTTTTGATTATTTTCAGTTTCGGAATCGTACAGTATAACTAAGAGACGAGCAATATTTTCCCTTTAATAGAATCAATAACGGACAATGGAAGGACAGAAGAGATCTGCACAAAAACTAACGCGTGGCCGATCATAAATAATTTTACATTACAGTTAATTGATAAAAGAAGGAAAACATGAATTTTTATAAATGATAGTTTCACTTACCTGAATAATGCATTCCATGAGATATTCTTGGGCAATTGCATCTCTACAACTAACTACTTGTTCCAAAATTCCAGGCAGGACCATCTGAAATCAAACATAACATATTATTAACATGGATGAGAACGAAGATCTTTCTCTACACTCAATAGTAGAAATATTCAACACGAAAACAACAATCGTTCCGATGATATCTCTCTATATCAATGTCATTGTATAGTATGGCAGACACCGAGCCGCCGTAGCTCAGTGGTAGAGCTTTGGCGTAGCATTCGGGAGGTTGTGGGTTCGATCCCAGCGGCGGATCATCCTGACAGGAGTTTCCTGTCACACCAGGCAAATACCGGGATGGCACCTTCAACGTAGGCCCTAGCCGGTACCTTCCCGAATCTTTTCCCTTACCCTATCCCGGTCTGAGCCTGAGATGCTTGAAGGCCATAAATAAAATTCAAGTTCAAGCACGGCAGACGGTGAAAGTACGTTTCAGATACTTATACTAATTTAAATAGTTGGAAGTTACTAGCCGACCGAATAATTACACTGTTGAATTAATGGATGAACGCCTTATATTTCCGACTAACAAGTTTCTAGATTAGCATGCGGCAAGTGGACCTTAATCATTCCCACGTCAATATTCGTAATTTCAGTAAAAACGAGTGAAATCTGTAACATACACGGAGTACTTTACCTTTCCCGTCAGAATAGATAGAGCATAAACATACAGCTGAGTTAGCAGCTCTGATAGATGTATTGGTGAAAAAGGTTACTAAACAAGATATCGTAAACGCATTATAATTGTTGTAAGCACTTACACCGTGGAAATGCGTGCATTGTACTTGATCACAAATTGCACCAGGACAGACAAAGCAACAGTATCAACTAAGATTTACAAGCTTAAATTTTTAACACAATTACTTTTAAGTAAATTTGTTAGCACAAACAAAAAAACCGTTAATTAACTATAAATAGTGTTGACAGTTGACTAGTCTGCGTGCGCGGGTGATGGAATCGGGTAAGTGATGCATCTTTTCTCTGTCTTTTTAAGCGAATTCATTGTTCAAAGGAACTCTTTTCACACCGTGCAAAAATGTCAACGTTGCCAGAAGTACAAATATTGTCATATCAATTAAGTTTCCAGAGAACAATGCCATGCGTAAAAAAAAAACTTCTGATCTTTCAAGGACAGCACAGTATACATGAACTGGGATTCAAATTTGACAGCGGAAAATTTTTGAACAACACTACTGGATGATGAAATATCTTGTTTTCAATTAATGTATTTTGAACTGTGTCAGTAGTAATCTGACTTATTTTCCGAATAACAGGAAATCCACGTAGAAATAAAGATTACGGACAATAAAAAAAAGCCCACTTGAACCATCCTAATATGCTCTGATATTCTTACATGTAAGTTTTTCTTTGATATGATTACATATTGCTCACCACATTGAAGTAGTGATTTCATAAACTCCACTGCGTGAGTCATTCAGGACAAAATAACTTTACATTGTGTGAAATTTTTCAGTCGTTGGAAATAGGGCAAGGACATATGAAATTGGAGAGGATAAAAACACAGTGGAAACATGAAACTGTCTAGACTGGTGCAGTGGTCCACTGTTGCCAACCCATTTTAAAAAAATCGATTGTCCAAACCGCTTCCATTCCGTTACACCGATCTGCTCCAAGACTGGCATAAATATTATTCGACACAATAGAAAAATACTGTAGGTGTTCCCGTCTCTGAGCACTTTAGTTGTCAAGTGTTGTCAACCTATTGTATAGAAACTGAGGTTTGTGTCTTTAAGTTTCTATCAAGAAACTGGAGCCTTCGCGATTGTTAATAGAATTTGAATTTAATTTTTAAGGACTTTAGGCAACTTTGGCTCAAGCCGGATGGATGATGATGGAATGAACTGGTGGAATGAAGACTGGGAGGAAACGGGAGAAACCCCGAGAAATCCCACGCACACGGCGTTTGTCCACCACAAAACCTACATTGCATGAGCAAGGATTGAACCAACACTAGCACCAGAGGTATGCGCTCTACCATTGAGCTATCGCGGCCCACGATTATCTGAAACTTATTAGGTGTCGTGAAATGCCTGAAACTGGGTGTTCGCTTCTTCTAGCATCCCTGGCGTGTTCTGATATTCTTACATGTAGGTTTCTCTTTGAAATGACTATACATTGTTCGTCCCATTGACATATGGATTTGATATACTCCATCCACTACCGGAGTCTTTTGGACAAAATAACTGAAATTTGATTCGAAGATTTTGGTAGAATTAAAGATGGGTTGAGATGATGTTCCTTAAAAACTTTCTTGAACTTATTAGTGATGGGATGGTATGGTATACCTATCCAAATTTCGGATTACATTTTTGAACTAGTTTTGTTACATTTAAGTTTTCGTATTCGTCTCAAGTCTCTTTCTCTCTCTATCTTTTTCTTTTATAGTGCCAAAAACAAAAATGGACAAAGGGTTTCCATTGCTTTTTTTTTTTTTTTACCCTTTCCAATCATATATGTCTTTCTTTGCCCAATTCCCGACGACTGGAGGAGGACATTCTTTTTCGGTTACAAGCAGTTTCCCTTTAATTTTTGTAATTGCACCTCTCCCAATTTGATGCATTTAGGCTAAATTTTACTGCACTGACATGTTTTGTTATTGCACGAAAGGTTGTTTTTCAGAAAACGGAGAGGTAAGTTGTGGAGAACACGAAAATTTTCCTCTGTTACTATAACAGAATATACGTGACCTTTATCCACCTCGCGTATATTAGGTTTCTTCGAAAGCAACATTGTCTCTGGAGTTTTGTAGATAATTAATATTGTAGATAATTAATAATACTTCAAGAAGAAAAAAAAAAAAAAAAACACGGAGTCAAAATTTCGTCGATCCTGTTCTATATCTTGATTGACATTATACTGACTATGATTTTCTCCTCTTACTTTTTGAAAATGTTGTTGGCTGTTTTGATTCAAATTTGAAACTGTAGGAGTCAATTGTTCAAGTTTCTTTTCTAACCTGACAACTGCTCATGTGATACCTTAAGAGTGTAGCTCTTCTTTGTCTTTCTCTTTATCTCCATGCTCAGTTACCAAATTGTTAACAGTACCCTCCTACCCATATAATTATGTAGCTGGACGCTTGCTCCTAAAACTTCCTCTGATATAGTAAGATCGTATTTATTGATTAGAACCCATTTTACAAACAGCTTATGATTTTTTTTGTCCTTCTTTGCATTCGTACATGGATTCTGCTTCTCATGTACCGTCTTAAATGCACTTATGATTTCGGTCTTGAACTCACAATAGTCCCATAAATCCAGTCTCGATTTCCTTATATACGCACGCAGCCATTCTTTAAGTTTTCCTGTGAACGCAGTTGGCGAAATATGTTCTCATCTCAATTATTTTGAACTTCAGCATTACCAAACCCTCTAAATAACTACTCCTTACGTATGTGAGAAAGTATCAGTTTCGCTTTTAACATACTGCTTAACTATGATGTATACCAAAATAATGTTTCTACGTTGATAATTAAAATTAATTACACGTACCACGTCACAACATTTGGGAACACCACACGAAATCTTGGCAAAAAAAACTTCATCATATTGCCAAATTATAGCTCGCACATTACCGTGTTGTTTAACATGAGGAAATGTGGGTATACTTCCACCTTGTGATGTAATGTAACTAACTAAACCTTGACGGGGAGAAATCTTATATAGCTATTACAATGTCGCACACGTGTGAAACGAAAAGTGCTTTTCTACCTTATCGAGAGTATTGAACTATAATTTATCGAAAAACGACCTGTTACACCTATCCTCCATCTTGCTTAAACATGATGCATACCGAGAAACGGAGGGGAAAGGGGCATAATTAGTTTCAAAAGGCGTACTCCATGTTTCAAAACATTCAACTCTTTGTCACACTGTTTCAATTACAAACACAGAGTCTGAATAGACTTAATACCCTAGTCTCATACAGTTCTATACATTCTGATTATAGCGGAACGAAATTTAAATTTTCTGAGTCATTTATTGTTAAAATGAGGTATATGAACTATTGATTAGAATTTTCTAAAATAAATTTACCTTTCTGTATTTTTCAACATTCACACTTTCTAGCTGAGAAAGTCGCACCAAATTGGTTCCTACAAGTATTCTCAGTTCTTCTCGCTCACGCTCTCTTCGTTCTTTGTCACGGGAATGTCCCTGGTGTTGCATTCTAACCCATAACTTATTCATTTCAGCGAAGTTCATCAAAATGAAGTCAACTGAGTCTTTAACCTAAAAGAGAAAAGAAGAAATCATTTGTAATTTCTTTAAATGCAAGCTAGAGGCAACGCATTTTCATAAAGTCTCTGGGTCCGGCTGCTAGTAGAAGTCAACGAGCCTATGATAGAGAGGGAAACAGAGGGAGAAAAAAAGATACATAAGCGCAAGTATGTGCGCAGTAGTCATTCAATGTCGTCTGCTGTGAAGGCGAACACCTCTCGGCGTGGTGTTGTCCTCCACTCCACGACGCCTCACAGCACTTTTCTCTGCTGCTAGCCTAATTTTGTTGTTTCGAGTGGGCGAAAGCGAATGCTTATACCATTTGCTACTCACTCCCCCCGCAGTGTTGTTGCAGTGTCACGTGATAGAAGTGGATTCGCAACCTAGCTGTGCATAACGCGTTCTCAGAGACTTTCCGAAATTGCGCTGGCTCTACATCAATATAATAATAGCTGCTAAATGAAAACAATTATCGTGTGAAAAATAAGTACGAACTTTACCTTCTTAAATTTGTTTAGTACACATTCTCCATAGTTTTTCTTATATTTCTTGTAGATTTGAAAAATTTTGTTTATGGGATTTACAGCACCGTTCTCTGTAATGTATATCTGTTAATGGGAAAAGATAGTGGTTCCGGTCGAAATTAAAAAGGTACTATCTCAGATTTCCTGGGATGACCTCTCTTCCTTTCCTCTCAACAAGGAATTCAAATAGCATTCATACAAGGCACCTTGAGTTTGCCTGAAGTATTCCTAATCAATACAACTAGTACGGAATCAAATGTAATCGCTACGGATTTCCACAAAATCAACAAAACTTCATTCCCCAACTACCACTAATCTGAAGTTCGACGAAACTTATATTCAATAAAACTAAAAACTAAACTCCACGGCGTTGATATTGACTTTAAATCTTTAAGTTTAAAGGTCAATATCAGAATGATTTATTGTGCGAGATTCTATAGCGTTTTAATGTGGAGTAATGCTCGTTTAACATAATCACCTGTAGGGTATTACGAGCTCATATCAAAGGATATATTGTTTCTTAAATACTTGTGGTTTTAAAGAGTATAGTACTCCCGTATCATTGTGTTTCATGAGTTTTATTGCTTGTTAATGGTTCTCTCATATACATCTCATTTAAGAAAGTATAGGGATAAGCTTTAAATATGCTCCGCACCTAGTACCTAAGAGGACCCTAACCTTATTAACAAAGTCAAATACTGTATAATATTTTGAATAACGTTAAGCACATTTCTGAATCTCTTAGCATACAATATATTGCTGATTTATTGCACTAACCACTATGTATCGTTATGCAATATTATCTTTAGCTATTAATCTTCCAAAACAATGCTTATCACGTTTCCACTTTAAGCAAAAATAATAACTTACTACATGCAAATAAAGTTACAATCTGAAGAAGGTACCAACAATACTGAGTATTCATACATTTATTTCAGTTTCCCAGTCCATGTTTAACTTGTAAGAAGTGTGTACAATATTTCGATTATGCACTTCTCAGAAAGAAAAAAAAATGGGGGAAAAAGATTAAAAACACTAATCCTAATTCTTAACCGAGCATCTATTTTCCTCAGAAAAAAAAAATGTCAATTCCCCTTTCACGTTTTACTGACTCCTGCCTGTCGTAGTCTTAATGTATGTTTGCATTTGTGCCTTTGCCACAAGATTGAGCTTAATTTGATCCAGAAAAATATAGTTAAGAGTTGTTGTTTTTTTTAACATAGGTAACTTTAATTTTAATGAGGATGTTCACAATGAATAACAGAAATACTGAAAGCATTTTCAGGTTCGCTGCTTTCCTTGAAAGAGCTATTTTATATTTCTGCAGCCGCGCATTCTTTCCTCAATTATTGAAACGCTGGCGTCTGAAAGCCAAAAATACGAAGTACCTGTGATAAAAATACTACAAAAGAAACTGGAACGGCTCAGCCAAGAAACTGAGTATACACAAAGCTATTTAGATTTATTTTCCTATAAATTATCACTCACATATGTTCAGATCTATTACGATCTCTGATGAAGCGCCAGTGTTACTCTTTAAGTAAGCTTTTTTTTTCTCTTTCTCTCTTAAGAAGTGAGCGTCACAAGCTGAGTATGGCTCAAAAATAAACTTAAGTTTTGGAAGCAACTTCACGGCCATTTAATAATAAAACTTTTATGTTGTGAAAAATTGTAACCCAAACGACCTACTCAAAAAAAAACAAGTGACAAAAATATTACTTGAGAATGCAATTTGAAAATAATACTATTTTTCTCAGTATCACTCTGACACAATAACAGGGATTATTCTGTGTTAGCTCTTTTCGCGAAATGCGAAAGAACTTCATGTCATTTTAGTGAAAAATGCTGAAGTATCTGTTATGATGTCCTGAAGGAGGACAGTAACTCATTACTGAGCCCATATAGAACATTTGTTTTATGAGTGTAAGATCACTCCCGATGAGACCTACTATTTCTACTCGAATGTTGATAAAACTTCAGTAAATTTTATTTTGTAGGTAACAATTTAGTAATTTTTCACTTCAGCCCGTCACGATTGGTCCTACAGCTATTAAAATCCAAAAACATCCATGATCCAGGCGGGATTCGAACCCGCGACCTTCGAGACTTGATTGTTGATATTGCAAGGACACAATACAAGGCCATGAAGGCTGCCTGCTGCGCCGAATACTTTCACGAAAATGTAACACAATGCAAATACAAATATGTGAACAGAAAATCAAGGAAATCTCCTGTGCGTATCAGGTTAGGCAACAGTTGGTGCTGATTCCTTTTTGCGACACATTCAAACATTGGCTCCAGCAAGATTGTTTTCTATGGAATTCGAAAATAATTGATATGTTCCTATAGCGGCTAAAGATAAAACATAAGAATGGGGAGTTTAGTCACCTAACACTTTCGAACACAGACAATCGGAAACGGTTAAAAGGAACGTGAAAGAAAGGGCGGGACTAGTGTATGTCATTCACTTTCCCACTGTGCAATGTCCCTGGGAATTTTTATTAGTATACAACAAGATGGAGACCAGAAGAATCTCCACTCGCTCTTACATAGTTTTGCGTTCAAAAAGTACATTTCTGAGTCTACATCTGATAATATCGACAGCGATGTCTCGGCGGAAGCTTGCTTGCCTCATTATCGAGCGATCCGAGTTGAAACTCCGGAACAGGACATACTGGCTGAGATTTTTACCTGATTTCTCTCGTCCACATACAGCGAATGTCGAGACGGTGATGGAAATATGACTAAAGAACATTCCTTCCTCTATAGACAAGAATTATAGGTAGGGACAAGAAACATTTGTACGTTGTGTGTGCTCAGACGTAACGAAAAATAATCATCTTATATCTATCTTTATCTTTCAGGAATTCTTTTCGTGAACAAAATATTTCAGGTCAATTTTTGTATAAGTATAATAAAGACAACATACGCACGAGTAATATCAATCACATACATTTATGGAAACGGTAGTTAACTTTTAGAAATAAGAGAGATTTGTGATCCGATTTTACTCCATAGGCTATTCTTTCACACAATTAATAAAAAAAATGATTTTGATGTAAAATGTTACTCTTCCATCATATTAAAATGGGTTGGACAAAAATAACAGCCAATATATAACTGTACTTACTACATGAAAAAAAAAAATTGTTGCTCTGAATATAAGAATTTAAATTGCATAATGTGTTTCCATATATTGAACTTACTTTTACTCCTAATATACCTCGCACGACACATTAATTTTCAAACATCTTATTTAGTTTTTCAAATCTAGACGAAGACTTCAAACATATAAAAAAATAAAACTGTTTGACTTTAATAACTCCAATATCACTGAAAACACACGGACCTCAAGAGTCCTTCACATTGACGACTTCCTCTCTTACTTCTGATAAAGCAAAGTAAAAATGTTAATTATTAAAATTCTTATTATTGTAATAATAAAATTGTCCAAATTTTGTTAAAAAATATTCGAAAATACTGAAACTTTTAAGCATTTTTTCGCAAAATTGCCAACATTTTCAAATTCCTAGTTGAAACCCTGCTATAATAATACATTTTACGAACTCTCTCTAAAATGATTTGGGTCTCACCCATGAACATCACATTTCAAATTGGCATTCTTTATTGTGAAATTGAAATTTATTGAAAACATATTGGAATACAATTACAATTATGGATTGAGAATCAGCATCCGGTTTCTCCATGGTCGGTAGATTTCTGGAACTCCAGGAGATCCCCGTCCCGGTCCTGATGCTCCTCCCCACCTAAACAAAACACAGCTTTACAATTTATTGGAAAACGTATTACAAAACAATTAATACTATGATTTAAGAAACAGCGCCTAGTCTTTCCACAGATGGCAGATTTCCGGAACTCCACGAGATCCCCATCATGGTCCTGGTGCTGCTCCTCACTCAAACAAGTGTTTTAAACCTTAATATTACAATAGAATATGGAATACTGGTTTGAAGTGTCAATTATATACGATTATTTTGATACATTGCATGGGAATCATGAAGGGCTCTTCGGCATGTTTTTATACGGGATTTCAAAAGATCCACCCCTCGGGCACCGGAAACAGTTCGTAATTTTCCCCGCCAAATTTTGATTTAATGTGAAAAACATTATCGTAGAACTTAGGTCAAAATCCCCCCCCCCTTCCCCCCGCCTACTATTATTCTATCTATACTTCTGTTTCATTATTAATGGAATTCTTTTTAACATACATTAGAACAGATTTCAAATATAGCACTGAAAATTCTTTATACAGTATTTCAAATATAGCACTGAAAATTCTTTATACAGTAGGTGCTCTTTAATCCAGTACGTTTGTGCACAAGGCCGTGCCGGATAAGTGATTTTGCCGAATTGTGGAACGTTAATATGGTTTTAACAGGACTATCCAAGAACATTCATACAGTAGAGTTATAGCTTTTGTTGGATTCGGCAAGGTCAATAAATGCGCGAATCCACCCGGAAAAAAAAATCCGAACGCGAACGGCTCGATCAGTGCCGGATTACAGAATGTGCCGAACCGAAGAATGCCGGATTAAAGAGCGCCTACTGTACATCACTTCTACGTTTTGTTATCTAAACCTTTCTTTAAGCATATTCGTATCATGTTATTTTGTCGAACTATCAATGACTCTTAAGTGAGAAGGATAAAAAAACATCACAACTTAGAACACCGTACTGAAGTATACTTTGGTCAAGATCACGATATATCATACGTGAATTTTTTGTAGTATGCTGTATGTGTGAAGACAATTTTAAATTTTTATTAATAATTATAACTAAATATTTACAGTTTCTTCGTTAACAAGATAATTTCATTTACAATTTACTACATTTTTAATTTTCTTATTAAGTGAATATCAGCATCCAATAACTATACGTGGATAGAGACACCTTTCCCAAATTTTGGGAAATGAAAAATATTGATCAAAGTTAAGGAATATTTTATTATCATAATACTACTAACATATAATTTTTTTATTGTGATTCTATACTTTGTTTCTATTATTTTTTACTTGTGATATTTATACTTGTAGAGAGAAGATTTAATTCCCGGTATATAAAATGAACTTTGGTAACATGTGCAGCTCTGGTTCAGCTTCGACAATAGGCCGAACATTAAGTGAGGTGTATTGGCCTCTGAAGGGTCTATTGTGGATCCGTGATTGAATCGACCCCACCGCGCCGCCAGATGCCTGGGAGTACTACTATAGAGTGACTACGACCGCTAGAAACACGGATTCACAAGATATGATGATGTTCCTCCTATATACGAGCTTTCAATAAATTATGAAATTTTCAGTGCGCTTTTATTCCAAAACACATAATCTTGAGAACCGTATCGTCTTGAGAGAGAGAGAGAGAAATACGAAAGTCTATTATGAGAAGAAGTGGTCCAAGCGGGCCCGTCTCGACTCTTTAACTAACTTAATCATCAGCAAGTACAAACCAGGGATGGTGGATTACCATTTATTCTTGGTAGATTAATAGAGCTTTTGTAGTCCCTTCGCCAGTTATAAACGGGTTGTTATTGGCTCTCAAGATACGAATTGCAAAACAATATATTGCTTGGGTTCCCTAAACGGCATACGAACATTTCCTTGAATTTAAAGAAGTAATCGAGATACGGAACTTCTCTGTCACGTGCAAAGATGCAAAGAGCTGCTGTGTCAAAATCAAGTCCCACAAATGTATATCGTCATATTGAGCAAATGACATGTATTCATGAGTCTTTTCTACTTTTGAAAACATTGGAATGCAAATATACCTAAAGGACTACTTTTTTTTGGTATTTTGTATCATACTATACACCACACATGTATCATACTATACTCTTGTGTTTAATATAGAGAACATCTTACGATTGAATAGTTGAATTTTGATTTCAGTCCTAAACGATCTTGTGTGATTTTAAGGATAGGATCTACAGTTTATTTTTTTTTATTATTATTATTACCAAAGTGGACTCCGAACTACTCCGTTCAATGAATACCTACCGGGATCGGACACCGATCCACGGGCACAGAAAGCGAGCGTGAAAACCATTCTGACAATCAGGAGACCAACACGTGTTGAAGAACGAATATTTATATTATATTGGTTAACACTATATAACCCAACAACATGGTTCCCACGCTTTTATCCCATTTAAAATCCAGGACTTTTCCACGTGTATTTAACTCGTTCCCAAACATATTCCAAGAATATACCTAAACATATAATTGGAAATGCTTTATCGAAGTTACTGATTATGATAACTATGAAAACAACTTATACGAAAATAAAATTTTAAGTGGCGTCCCCACTTCTCTTACAGTCACTGGATTCAAGTTCTTGTAAATTTTCCAAGAAACAAATCCCCATTTACTATTTAGATTAAATTTCCAATACAAAAAGAACAAAATGCAGCATAAATATAGATAACACTCCTATCAGAGAAAAAAAAAAGTAAGGACTTATAAGTTAAAGAAAAAAAAAGACTAACAACAGAAATTCTTATTAACGGAATACACTTCTTTGAACCAAAGCAGCCAAAATCAAATCTGATGACTATACAGTATACAGAGAGTAAGGCAGAGCATACTTTTATCAGCATTTATAACAGATTTACTTCCTTTTGCATTTCAACAAGTTCCTCCTCAGCGATTCTTGCCTTTGTTTCTCAGCACCTTTTCGGAGAATTTTTTCTCTGGTAGTTCCGCTAGCTTCCTTGCTTCTCTTTCTTAAGTACTTGGATCATGTATCTTTTTTTAAAACTTATTTCAGTAATCTTGTCACATAGTTCTTGCATTCCTGTCTTTCCTCTAATTCTTAAAGACATCTCAATTTAAAACATGCCAGGAGCAATACAACCAGCACTAAAAAAATGAAAAAAAAATCCAGCAGTTTTCCAGGATGCGTGGGAGCCTTGCACAACCATCATGGACTAATGACGGAAGTCATAACTGGAACTGGAAAAGGATTTGCCCCCTTTAAATCATCAGATTCAAAATCACCAAGTAATTGAAGTTGCGAATCCAAACATGAAATCAGTTTCTTTCTGCTTTGGTTAAGGCGCTAGCTTGCGTTACAGACAGTCGGGACAAAGAGAAATTTGAAAAAAGGGGGTGATCTGCTAGAAACACCACTGGTTACATTCCATAATGTTTAAGTGTTCTGCCCGGATGAAATTTAAAACTCCAACAGGGTGTCTACTAAATGTTAATGTTCATTTTTTTTATTTAGTTTTCCAGATCTATGTTTGTCACTAACATAAAACATTTATTTTCTTGAAAACAAACAAAAGTGTCTATTTTATTGATTCAAAGAAGAATATACCAAGCATATACTATTTGTTTTAAGTCAATGTAAAAGATGAAAAAACAAATATTTATGTACAGGTATTAACTGAAATGGTTATTTTACACAAGAAAATAAGGTAGAATGCTCCCTACCAGAAGGCTAACTGAGAAAATTAAACAGTAACTAACAATAAAGTAAAAAAATATAACTTAAAAAGACAAACAAAAAAAAACACAATATTAAAAAGAACAGGTGTCTGCTTCAATTCCAGATCTTCCATGCTCAAAATTGAATTCCAGGCCGATTCCTGGTTTTCCATGACAGTAGACACCCTGTCAAGTGTTTAGACAAGGTGTAGGGTCAGTGGTTTAACACTGCCTTCCCTCCGATGAAAACGACGTTCATGTCGCAAGGACAGAAGCTTTAGTTTTAAGTGGATTCTGAACTGGTTGTGTTCCCAACGCGAACCGACGAACAAAACCACATGGGGTACCGGGTTGGATAAATATCACAAAAATAAACTAGAAATCTTATCAGTAATAAATAACAATGATTCTAATAACCAAACAAGTCTGAGTGTTATGCAACAGAGACTGTTAAAACAATATAGAAGAACTGAAGTACAACGTATGAACATCTACAGAAAAGGTTCAATATAGAGAAGTTATTGAAAACAAAAAGAAAAAAATACTGATTCATTCAGATCTTCCTTCACACTCCTGAATTCACAAGAAAAGCACATCACGATATATGAAACACACTACTAGCATAAAAAAAAAAATATAGTATTACCGTTCCTTCTGGATCTTCTTGAGAATCAGGAACATCAGGTAAAACGTTGCGAGTGCACTGAAGAAGATAATTACGAAGAAAAAGTCCTCTCAAAGGATGCTGAACACCACGACACATTTCCACCATGTCTTTCAACAAGTCACGTTTTAAGCTCACATTAGTCTTGATATACACAAGTCCGACGGTTATCAGAAGATATCTGCAACACAATCACAACAGATTAGACGTTATTTTTATATGATCGCTCATGCAATATATTAATAACTAAACTATTTTAATTTTTTTAATATATATATAATATAGTGTACTAGTATATACATAATATAGTGTACTAGTTGAAATTGTATTAGTAATACTATTAGACGCCACTGGCAATTACAAAACTAGACAGAATTTTCAGTCTACTAGTAATTTAAAGTCACAAATGTTTCGAAATAAACTGAATTAAATCAAATATGAAGAGCACTTAGAAAGACGATTACAGCAAAAACAAACAATCACCTTGCGACCGTAGTTCAGTTGGTAGAGCGTTCGTTTAATAACAATCGGAAGGTCCTGCGAACGATCCCATTGGCCGCCCATCCTGACTGAGGCTCTTCCTCAGTCACACGAGGCAAATTTCAAGATCGTACCTTCAACCTTTCCGTAACTACTGTAAAGAACATTAGGATCCACAAACACGTTCATTACTTCCAAAACAACATCCTAGCAAGCCTTCAGATTAATCTCCCTGCTTCTTAAGCTAAAGTGAACATATTATTAGTCCATCCCACTATATATAATCTCTTCTTTCCAAGAACTAAACTATCCTTTTCGACATTATGTAACTAAAGGTATGCATTCCAACTTAAATTACTGTTAGTATAATAACTAGGAAGCCAAGGAAGAGAAATTTGAATTGTACTGGTGGGATGCATTATATGAACATCGAAAATTATATGACAATAAGAGAGAACAAGGGAACGCAATCTAGTACGCACGTACACACAAACACTAGCACTAGAAGAACGAAATTTAAGACTGAATTCATATAATATGAGAAAAGGGCCTGTCCCCAACATTCTTCAAGGAAAAGACAAATACATTTTGTTGGCGGGGAAAACAGTAGTGTAAGATAGAGTCAGCACGTATATTTTGTTGCTGACAAAATATCATAATTTACCTATCCGAAAATAACTGGCATTTAATTTTCAGTTTCCCGAGTAATAATGTTTGCGTATTTCGATTTACATGTGAAAAGATGAAGAACGTAAAACGTTAAAAAGTAAAAACAAATAATGCTATATCTAGCACTTCTTGACTATTGACTAATCAAAGCCAGAATAGAAAAAGTAAACAGGAAGGAATGGATATAGAAACCAACATGAAATGAAAAATAGTTTTGTTGATATTACGAAAGGTGCATTCGAATTCAAAGAATATAATTTGAGTAATTAATACGTACAAAAATTTGTGCGATTATGAGTGTAATTAAAAGTATATCGACAATTATAATTGTATTATCCATTTCGAATGTAAATTTAGTTTTAAGACCTTTAGGCAACTTTGGCTCAGGCCGGATGGATGATGATGGGATGAATTGGTGGAATGAAGAAATGGGAGAACCCCGGGAAAACCCACCCTCACGGTGTTTGTCCACCACAAGGTTCTTATAAGGGAAGGGTCACTCAGATCACCCCGAAACCTTACTTCAAATTTCGTACACATGTAGGTCAGCCACAGAGAGAGTACCACACAAAAAATTAGCTGCCTTTTTGAAGTACCTTTGCATAAAAGGATAAAGTTTGGACGTAGTCTCATACAGTGCTTGTCAAAGCTCCAGAACTGCTAAATATCTCGATTAGAATGCGTGTTTTGAAAACTTGAAAGCGACTGCACAGTATCAACAGAGCTATCGGATGATGAGCTAGCCCATCAAAATATGTGGGGCCCTGTTTGGGCCCAACTTTGATTCTTTTTAAATTGGAACTCCTAACTTTTATTGCAGATTCTGTATCTACGGAAAAAAAAAATCAGAATATGTAGGATCTAAGTCCTGGGCCCTACAGGGACGGAAAGTAGATTAATGGTGAGAAATGTTCAAGGTTCCGGAACGGCTACATATCTCTGTTAGAATGCGTTAATTTTTTTTAATTTAAAAGAGATAAATTTGCAGAAAAATCAGCAGAACTTTCGGATGGGTGGGTTCCTTAAAATATTCGTCACTTCTCTGCTGTTCATGTTATTCTGTAAAATTTATGAAAAGTGGAGCAAAACGCTACATCTTGCTTGCTTTTTCTTATCACTCACATAATTAGCTTGTTCTTCCTGGAACACGACCCTGCAACTACGATAGGGATGAATCACCTTGTGTTGCATTCAGTGAAAGGAAGTCAGAATGTTTGTGTCAGTGAGTGAAGGTGCAGTCATAATTGTTAGATTGAGATAAGTGAACATGAAACTATGACACAAGATATTCAGCCCGCATGCCTTGTGGCCGGAGTGAACGCTCGAGTGAGGCTAACATAAATGCGCTTTTTCCTTATATATAAGCACAAATTTCATAGTCTAGTAGTTGAACTGGCAGCTGATTTCCTGCAGGCTACCCTTTTCTGGATAACTTATCCATGTACAACGTTTAAAGTAAACTACGACACAGTAGGACATACCACTCTCTTTTTGTAAGGCGAGGAATATAGTATTTATGCCAGTTCAAGTACCGATACGTTAAACGGACTAGCAACCTTTGAAAAACAAGTTGTAACAATTATAACTGGGAAAGTCCGGGCAGTGTTGAAACACACCGTCGTTTCATTAATAACCATTAATATGTTTACCGTCCTCTAGGGACCAGGACTCAGATCCTACAGTTTTTAAAGGGTATATTCTGATTTATCTTTTTCCGTAGATATAGAATCTGTAATAAAAAGTGAGGGTTAATATTAAAAAAATCAAAGTTGGTTCCATGGGCCCCACACAGGACCCCATACATTTAAGTAACCCGCCTGTCCGATAGCTCTGTTAATTTTCTTCCAATTTTGTTTCTTTCAAATTAAAAAAAGAAACGCATTCTAACCAAGATCTTTAGCCGTTCCGGAACCTTGAACACTTCTCACCATTAATCTACTTTCGGGCCTAGATCCAACAGTTTTGAGCAGAACATAGTCTGATTTAGTTTTTCGCGTAGATATAGAATCTGCAATAAAAGTTGGGGGTACCAATTAAAAAAAAAAACAAAGTTGGGCCCCACATATTTTGATGGGTTAGCCCATCCGATAGCTTTGTTGATACTCTGCAATTTTTGTCGCTTATAAGTTTCCAAAACACGCATTCTAATCGAGATATTTAGCAGTTCTGGAGCTTTGACAAGCACTGTATAAGAGACCGCGTCCGAACTTCAAAATGGGAGCTATTTTTTGTGTGGTACTCTCTTTGTGGCTGACCTACATGTGTACGAAATTTGAAATGGGGTTTTGAGGTGATCTGAGTGACCCTTCCCTTGTTAGTACCCATGTATGCAAATAGTTTGTTGTACGAGTTAGCCTTAATTAGGAAATAACTAGTCTCATGCTGATTATTGTTTCGTGTTTTTAGCCTATAATATAATAAATCACAGCCATATTCGATCCACTCCTGGATGAGGCCTGTCCCCGGAGGGAGGAGATGGTCTACTGTTCCCCGCTGACCAGACGGGTTGGGAGAGGAAAGCCTGAGCTTTCACTGTGATCGCCACTATCTTTTATTCATAGCAGCTCCCCAATTGCATCACGATGCTGGGTGAGCACCGTTCCAGACCTACACACCTAATAAAAAATCCTTGGTAGCTCCGGGAATCGAACCCGAAACACCTCAGTCAGGATAGCTAACCACTAAATCTATTACGAGAAACTACTAAGTTAAACTTTAACTAAATTTAGACTTGTAACAACAGTCACATTAGGACCCAGCATCAACACATTCTTAATATTTATTCTCAGGTAGTTACCTCCTTGTTACAGTCAAGTTTTCTTGTATTTTCTAGTTCTATCCGCCTTTACCCGCCAATTCCTACGGCAGTAAAAACTTTGGTAAACTTCATTTTTATATGGGCCAGTAATTAACTTTGGACTTCGGCCCGTCACGATTCGCCCCCATAGCTATTAAAATCCACACCCATGCCCCTGCCGGAACTCGAACCCGGGACCTTCGAGCCGTTGGCCTAGCGCCGCAAACAGCACGGCCGGCTTCTACGGCAGTGTCTTCCATATTATGTCAGTAGTGTAATCTTCCGAATTATTATCTAACCAATACACACACAGGAAGTTACAGCATACACACAAATAAAAAGGTGTCTAGCTCTCGCCAATAAGGCACAGTTACGGAAAATGAAAAGTGAGAGAGAGAAACGGTTCAACTGCCACACTCAAAGCTAAGTAACAATGTGCCCAGGGTCAAGAAGATGGGAGCATGAATAAAGTGGCCGAAAAGAAAAACAGAACAGTGAAGAATGAGAAAAGTAACTACGAGTCAAGTGACTTCCTAAAGAAGACATGAGGGTTAGAAATAGCGAGATAATAATAAAACGTTTAAATACAATAAGAAGCAACCGATATAAATATACGATAAAATAAAGTTAAGGAAATTTTTCACGGTGTACAGGCATGACAACACAAACTTCCCATGAAAGAAAAAGATGGCAAAATCACGGCAAAGAATATAAAATAGAGAGTGGCTACGTTGCTATGCTGAAAGCTCAGTAGTATGCACTGAAGAAATACCTTACTAATACTTTTTGAATATATATATATATATAATTACTTACAGCCTAGGGACAATATTCCCGGCATATTGTACCAGTTCATACAGATCAGCAACCTTCCTTCCTTTCTGAAATTCGTCCAATAAATATAACTCCAAATGCCTTAATTCATCTGTGATTGCCATATCTAAACATTGTTAAGGAACATTCACAAATTATAAAACTGCTATTAATAAATAACAAATTATCATGCAGTAAAAGAATGGTTAAATGGAAACGCAATCCATTGTAAGATAAATTTATGATGATATGAAGTACCACACTACACTTATTAGCTCTGTCCAGAAATAGAACGCTGTTCAGCTTTTTGGGAGTAAAACAAGAACGTGTCATGAGCGAAGATGCTTGGTCATGAGCTGTTCACTAGTTTGTTAGCGATTCAATGAAGGAAACAAACTATTTCCATTTTAACCTTTAAACTTCCTGAAAAATTGTTGCATCGTTAGAATTTTTTCTCTTTTTCTCCAAGACTTAACCTTTGTCTCTAGGTTGGTCTGTAAATGTAGTTTTAAAGAAATAGACTTCACTGCGGAGGGCTGCGTATCCATTGTATGGACTACCTTCGTTTAATAGCGTGTACATGTTTTAAACTACGAAATTCTGTAAAATTAAGGTGTGTAAATCTCTCTTCTAGGCGTCTGTGCGTGCTACGGACGCCATATTCAGATATGAGTGTTGCTTTTGTATCGTCCAGAGATAATCAGGAAAGCGTCAAAGTTCGATTTAGATAATTCGTATGCTGTGTATTTTCTTCTATGATGAGAGTTCATATTGTAGCAAAATTTCTGTAATTCTTCTATCAAATTTTAAACCAGGATAAAAAAAAGTGAAATGTTAGTTTTAATACCAATATCTCCTGTCACTTCTTAGAAAGTATGAACGGCTTGCGTGAACAAAATGCTAAGCGCCATTAGCATTATATATAAGATGTAGAGAAAGGTACTTACGTTATAGAATACCAAGACAGGCGTACAGGGACTTCACAAACATAACAGAAAAGCGGCAACGTTTCGCAAAAGCGTTTTCACATGCTAGGGGAAGAAAAGGACAGAGCGGACTGATGCGGTACTTTTATGTTGCCAATAAATGCTCATGACGTCTTAGCAAGTCCTGGCTTTCTCAGGCTTTTTTACCATCTTATTTATATATTTATTTACTTATTTATACATTTACCATCTTATTTATTTATTTTATTTATTGGGAAAGGAATTGTACTTACGTAGTTTCTTGACGATGATCACGTGCACAATTACACAATTAACACTATAGTCAATAAGTATTGCGGCTTTTAAGCTATCATCAGTAGATCTACTGAAGAATCATAATCAGATAATGTTTCGGAACAAAGTTAGAAAAAGTTTAAATTGGTACTAGAGCGTGATAGGAAGTGCGCTTCGTTTTGATTTCTACGCTTTAAGCTTGAGACGTCATACTGTTTGATACGTCAAAAAAATACAGAGTGGCCAAATACATGCTGCAATGGCTTTGTCTCGTATCTATCTATATTAGCAAAGTACTAGGTATCAAGAGTATGTTTAAAAAGCGTTTACATCCAAAAACAATTGAAACGGATTATGATTTTCAAACCTTGGTTCAAAAATGTGTGTTAGTTTACATGTCTTCGTCCCTAATACATATCCTCATAGTAACCGTTCTGATTCTATGGCTTACGAAACTCAAAAGTTCATCGCCGCAATAACAACCGTTCGCCATTGGATTCTATTCTAGGCACGATCAAGCCAGTTTTTATCACGAACACCGACTTTTCGAAGATCCATTCTAATACTGCCCTCCCAACGACGTCTCGGTTTTCCCAACAGGCTCCTTCCCTCCAGCTTTCCAACCACGATGGAATACAATCTTCGTTTTTCTCCCATCCGAACTACATGTCCTGCTCATCTTAGCCGTCGTGATTTCAGTATTCTTACATATCGAGTGAATTGCACAGTCTGTGGAGTTCATTATGCAGTCTCCTTCATTCTACGGTCATCTCGTAACTATAGACTATTACCGGCAGAATAACCGATTGGTATATTCTCAATTTCAATCTTCTTAATATTAACAGCGAGATTAAAGGCTTTTGGGCTGAACAGAAACATGCACCTCCCGATTTCAAGGGACTTTTTTTATTTCTCCTCTGACCTCGTTTTTTGCAGGTTGCAAATGCTCCCAACTATTTAAACTTGTCTATTTTCTCCATGATCTCACTCACTTTCAAGTGGATCAATGAACAAAGAGATAAGCAGAAGTTTGATTAAATGTTTTGTATGAAGTACAGTGTAACATGGAATCTTTACGGAAAAGTGGTGAAGGAAAATTAAAAACCTTTGAAATGTGGACAAGGACGATCATGAGAGAGAGAAAAAAGCAACCTAGACACAGAAGATGCGTAATGAGGAAATACTGACGAGTGATCTCAGTTCAGGTAAGTTCTAGGACTAATTTTCAAGGTTTTGTATTGAAATCACCTAAAATGTAATTTTCAAGGGTATGTTATGGAGGAAAAGTCAGTTTATTGAGGGTGTGAAAATGTTTAAAAATTACGTATGTAACAGTAGTCCATGTTACAGATTATTTGAAGTTTGGGAGTTGTATACGATGTTTACAGGGTGACAAAAATGTACTCTAAAAAAAATGCAAATTTCAGAGCTTAATATTTCTGGTTAGTAAACGTTTAAAAATATGAAATTTACGTGTATTAAGATATTTTATAAGTACCTTGTAGTAAAAAAAAATAATAATTCGAGAATCAACTGGTTTACGAGACACGTCAGAAGCTGGTAAATCTAGAGAAAATGTAATAATGCACGTTTATTGATATGCGCTAACTATTAGCTTCCAGTAACATTTTTCGTAAATTAACTTTAGAACGTGAATAAGTATGATGCATTTAAAATAATTAGTATCACCGAAAAACTGAACTACGTGAATTCACATTGTTATCCTACATTCCATAATTTTCTATTATAATTACTCAGGAAGAAATAATCCATAAGTGCAAATCATGTAGGGAATTGAAATGTTTATAACTAAGCAGTATAAACATCACGAAAGGATACACAACTCGTAATAGCTCTTTGGTGACAAAAGTGATGTTCGAAGTTCTCCCAGCATTGTTGAAGCATGCTTCAGGCCGTCCATTAATTTGCTTTTGTCCAAACATCTTTTCATTTGGAATGCCTGAACCTTAACTATACCTAGGGCTTCATCGAGAAGCTTCTCCTGTTCGTCGACAGGTGATAACTGTGGTGTTGTGGGCTGAAAAGACAAAAAGAGTGGAAAGAATATTATTACACTTAACACAATGAAAACTACAGAGTGAACTTAAAAATAGACAAATGTGCTAACATCCGTAACTTTATTAAGTGGAATGCTTAATATGCGGTCTTTCATTGGTGAAACACGGTTCGACCAGCAACGTTGCGAGACTTACGAACATGATGAACTATGGCGATCTCTCTGTCAATTCTAGTACGGACTATATAACAATGTATTTATATATATATCTGGTGTAGTAAAAAGTAATCCAATATTTTTGCATGACATTGAAGGCTTGGCTTACCATACTTAGAATGATCCGATTTAGGTCACATATGCGCCGTTTTGTTCGATAACGTGTTGCCATTTGGAAGGTAATATCATGATGCCTCTCTCATAGAAGC